>BJBW01010150.1:0-133420 GCA_004320125.1 Scolopax mira
CCCCCCCGCCTTGCTTCAGCAAAAATTGAAAATTTGATCATTTCATATATGTTACAGAGCAGTTGGTCACCCTCCCAACATTTCAAAGCATAAATACACTGAGAGAACTAAAAGCATAATATGCAGTTGTCAAAGAATAAAAATATTAGAAGAGGGAGGGACTGTAGCTTTTGAAATCTGAAGAACTATTTCTGACTACAACATTAGACATATATAAAAGAGACATTTTGTACATGAAGTGAGTTAGGTTGATTAGGCATAAAGTATCCATAAGCCACATCCTCTAAGAGAATAGGACTAAGAAGGAAATCACATTCTAATTATGTTTATGACAACAGATAAATGGGTTGAAGAAGCTAAAAAGAAAGGCCAGTTTAATTGTCTGAAAGACTTAATTTTCTTTATATATAAACTTGTTTAATAATAAATAGTGTCACACTAGTTCCTGTTTTACTGACTTGACTTTTCTGGACTACAGTCTTCTCAGCAACTGAAGTGTCACACTATGTCTTTTAGTCCATAGAACAGTCTAGACATACAATCAATACTTGCTACAAGCTTTTATGCTTTTTAGCTTTTTTAATTTATTGCAGATTTGTACCATCTCTTTGAGAGAATCAAGTGAGAGATGAGACTGCAGTAGGCCTGATCACTTTTGACCTAATCTAGTTGTAATAAATACCTTTGTGCAATAACAACATCCAGAGGCCATAATCTGTAACAGGGCCCCATGATGTGAGGTATTTTGAAAACAGAAGAGGAGTGTGGCCTTTCTCCAAAAATCTTACAAAGTGATTTCAGATAGAAATGACAAATGGTTGTAACTGAAAAAAAATAACCACCAACAAATAAACAAAAAAAAAAATCCAAACCAAACAAAAAACCCTCACTGAAAACAACAAAACCCAAAGAAGAGGAGAGGATTATAGTCACAAGAACAGCTGTCGATATCACTTAAGGTTACACTTGCTGGTAATCAGATCATCAGAACTTACAAAGAAAGAAGAAAACATTAGACTGTGCTCTGATTCTTCATATCCCCACCATCAAGGCCATAAGAATGAATTAATGCTCTCCCATTTCTTTTTGATTTATACTCCTTCACATGAGACTAAGATGTTGTAATTAGAATAAGTCATGTATTCAAATCATAATACTGAAATGCTCTTTCACTTTGACCTTTAGATCAATAGTCTGCCTGAGATTGTTTGGTCCCTGTACTATTTTCCTGTTTACAAGCTGTCTGGGCAATAGAGCATGGAATTTAAATGTTTGCCAATCAAAGTATAAAATAATAAAAAGCTGAATTTAGAAAGCTATATATAAGGACTAAAAATTGTGGTGACTTATTATCAAGAAAAGCTATACAATAGTAACAGAAAATTAAAGCCCTCTAGGTAAAAGTTTGAAACAGAAATTGAAAAACTGCCAGCATGGAAAATAATGAATTTAAATATGGAATTCACTGTTTGCATCCTCTACAGATTTCAAATTGTCTTCAGGTTTTTCCCTTTTCTTTGCTTTACCATATGTATGTTTAAATTGTCTTGCAAAAAGAAAGAAAAAAAAAAAAAGAAGGCGAGAATGGTAGACAAGTTTCAGAGTGTTAAAACAGAGAATAAAATACAATGAGAGTTTGCAGAGGTTTTCCTTATGTAGCAGGTAAACTATTAACAAGATAGTTTCAGAATTTCAGGATATATGGATATATTTCCACTAACTGGGGATTTTAACTGCTGCTTAGTGAGCTGGGCACAATCAGGCAATCTGTGTAGCTTTTGTAGCAAATAATGAAAAATAACTCTAAAACCTTAAATGTTAATAAAAATGCTCTACTGAAACATATTGTAAAGGGTAAGATATTCTGCACGAGTGATACTTAATCTTTTCATTAAAGAAAAAAGAAAATCTTTGAAATAAGACCACCAACATCATATAATTATGGAGTTGAGAGTTAGTGTTGTAAGGGACATTAAAGATAATCTAGTTCCAACCTCTTTGCCATGGACAGGGACACTTTCTTCCACACCAGGTTGCTCAAAGCCCCATCCAACCTGGCCTTGAACACCTACAGGGATGAGCATTTCACAGATTCTCAGAGCAACCTACGCCACTGTCTCACCACCCTCACAGTAAAGAATTTCTTCCTGATATCTAATCTAAATCTACCCTCTTTCAGTTTAAGACCACTCATCCTGTCAGTATACTCCCCAATAAGGAGTCCTTCCTCAACTCTCCTGTAGGCCCCCTTTAAGTACTGGAAGGCTGCTATAAGGTCTCCCCAGTGCCTTCTCTTCTCCAGGCTGAACAACGCCAACTCTCTTGGCCTGTTCTCATAGAAGATGTGTTCCACCCCTCTGATTGTCTTCATAGCCCTCCTCTGGACTTGCTCCAACAAGTTACATGACCTTCTTATGCTTGGACTCCATAGCTGGATGCAGTACTCCAGGTGGGGTCTCACAAGAGCAGAGAAGAGGGATAGAATCACCTCCCTCAACCTCCTGGCCACGCTCCTTTTGATCCAGCTCAGGATGTGTTTGTCTTTCTGGGTTGGAAGATCACAGTGATATCTCATGTTGAGCTTCTCATCAACCAACCAACACCCCTAAGCTCAGCCTCTTCAGGTGAAGATCTTTGCACATCTCCTTGTTGAACTTCATGAGGTTCCTGACAGTGTACAGCTACAAATCAGTGTAGCATTCTTCTCAGACCTTTTCTCTGACCTGTCAAGGTACCTCTGAAAGGCAGCACAACCCCTTGGCATATCAGTCACCCCTCCCAGTTTTGTATCATGTGCAAACATGTTGAGGGTTCATCAAGAAAATCATCAATGAAAATGTTAAATAATATTTGACCTAGTATTGACCTCCAAGATATACTAGTTACTGTCCTCATATTAGACTTCATTGCACAGATCAGAGCTCTCTGGGCCATTCAACCAGTTTTCAGTTTAGCCCTGTGAACAGATTTATTTTCTTTGTCATATGATCACTTATTATAAATATCTAGAGAACTTTTTAACTGCAAAAGTACTACAGAATGCTTCACTGCAGATGATTTGTGTCACTGAACTTCTTTTCTGGATGTTTGTGGGTATTTTTTGTTTTGTGGGTTTTTTTCTCTGTTACTTATTTGCATGTGATTCCAAATGACACACACCAAAATTAAGTGAGTTACAGTGCTACATTAATAACCCAAGGGGAAAGGTTACAAAGTATGGGAAGGAAAAGAAAGTTGGGAGACTTAAAACACAAGAGCCATTGAGTATATGGAGGTAAATAATTCTGGAGGGCTTTGTAGCTCCCTATATTTTATCTACTAACATGGAGCTCAAAACCTGCGGCATACTGTGTCCTGAAATACCTCCCATGAGGTTAGTACTTTCTCTGACAACACTGGAGGGTATATAAAATTAGTTTAGCATTCTTCTCAGTATTTGTCTGCCATTCTGGAGGAACCATTCAGAAGCACAAAATGTTCATTGAGGAATTATGCCATGATTTTATTTTGAGATTTTTTACATGAATATTTGTTCCCTGGCATACATTTCTGGCTTTTCTACATGGCATTCCCACAAACAGTTCAAACTATTGCAAAGTAATGCTTTAGTCCCTGTGAACACTTACAAAAAAATTGCCCTATATACAAAAAATGGTGTTACGTGGAAAAGGGTTGAAAATGCTCCTGTTCTGGTGATGGTATCAAAATTTAAGTTAACACTGATTTTTTACCTTTTACTTTTGAAGCAGATTTAAATCATTACTATTTTTTGTTTGGTTGGTTTAGTTTGGCTTTTTTTTTTGGAGGGGGTGTGATTTCTTTTTTGTTTTAGTTTTAGTTTTTTGTTTGATTTAGTTTGGTTTTTTGGCTCAGAGAAGCAGTAGCAGACTGCTATAGTATAGGTATAGTATTAATTAGTAGGAATATTCATAACTAAAAAATCTATCCCTATATAATTATAAAAATTAATTCTTTTGTGTTCTTTTTAAATTTGTAGATGACCATAGTTTTACATGAATGCAATATTTAACCTTCATAACCTAGAAAACAATCAATGATGAGCAAAATATTCTTAAACAAAACTCAGTTCCATTGAGTTTATGCTTCATAATCTCCCCTAAGACTTCCTATATGAAATAAACAATCAGTAAGCAAGAATGCAAATTCACAATCAGCTTAAATTACAATGTGAAAACTGACTAAATGCCACTACTAACAGAAAAATATATATAGTGGAAAGAAACATATTACCAGATGATTTCTGTTAATTTTCTTTCATTTTATTAGTAGTAAAAAATTATTAGATGAATGTTTTACTTTAGAATTTATCCTCTGCTTCCATGTATTCAATCCTTTGGTTTTGTAGACTAGTGTAAACTACTGTTATGTTTTCCAGTTTAGTAAACTGTTCATCATGTCTGCAGTTTTCATTATACATCAGGCAACTTCTGGGCATATCGACATAAAACACTAGGATGTGATAATTTGGCTAAGACACAAAACTAAAATCGTAAATCACTGAAGATTAATTTTGGACCACTTCCCAGTGTGAGTAGGGGAAACACTATTTTTTGGTGATGTTGGCTGGGAAAATTGGTTTGGAATAATTCATAGGGAAGAAATAATCCTTAGTACATAATCCCCTACTAGATCTCTATATGACTGTCTTCCCCTTGCCCATCTGTATATTTTATTCTCATTACAGTCATAATTGGAGGAGTTTAAGGGGGCTCCATCCAATTCTGTAGTCAGTGAGCCTGTAAATCTCATCTTCTTGATGTGATCATTGCAATCTGCAGCAGAGGCAATCAAACAGTGTTCTTTCTATAAATTACTGCTTGACTTAATTTGCTTCATCCACATCTGCTTTCTCTGGTTTACCATCATTAATATTTAGAAAGCTGCAGATTCACTTACAGAAGCTCATAGTCTCAGACTTACCCAGCCTTTTTGATTTAGATTTTGTCTGTTCATTTTAAGTAGAAAGATGTTGTCAAAGACAGAGAGAAAACTAGTCCTAACATATAAGATAATAGACTTCAACAAAACAAGTAGCAAAGCAAGATCCTCCATTATGTTGCTTAGACTCTACTGATTTACTTGATCACAACACACATCAGAAGTGATAACACCTTCTGCACCATCAGGATGTGACATTTTGCACTCCCAAACTGGAACTCTGTGCAAGGCAGTTAAGCAGCAGGATTACATAAAGGTGAAAGAGACAATGTGGAGGAAGCAGTTACAGGCTGAAGCTCCAAACACAAAAGAAACCAAACAGGGGAGAGTGAAGATAGTAGTATTAAGAGCCCTGTTTTTGTTAACAGCATCACCTTAGGTTTTTTATGGAAAAAAACAAACCTCTCAGACAACAAAAAAGATGGCATATTTGTCCTTAGAGCACCATAAATGATGTCTACTAAAGCAGAAATAAGTACTGAAGGAGAGAAGCACCCTAATCTATTTCACAGGTTTAGCTGTTGTGATCTTGTTCTTTAGATTATTCATTTCTTATTATTCAGAGAGGTTCTGAGAATAACCTCTTTTGTAAAGAAGACTGGAAAGAGAGTCAGGAAAGTGGGATCTTATTAGCACACTGCTCTCAGAATACTTTTCCTCCCTTAAACTACACAGCAGTGCTGCTGGGATTTAAAGCTCTGTGTCACATTTTATTGTTAAGGACAAGAAAGGAAGAAATTCATATGAGTCTGTGGCTTCTAGTCTGCTTTGGAAAATGTAATTACATTATTTACTTAATTATTAAGTAAACAATTACATTATTTTCTATATTTTTTAGTATAATTTATTATAATTTAATTTTTATAGTATTGAGTTAAACGAGGCTAGCAAAATGGGATTACATACAATTTAGATAAAAATGAAATGCACATCAGTCTAATTATCTAGTGCAGGCTCAAAATAAAATGTGATTTTGCTGCCTTCTTGATCTCTTGATCTTT
The DNA here is from genome assembly GCA_004320125.1 of Scolopax mira. Taxonomy (NCBI): domain Eukaryota; kingdom Metazoa; phylum Chordata; class Aves; order Charadriiformes; family Scolopacidae; genus Scolopax; species Scolopax mira. The sequence goes on from BJBW01010150.1 coordinate 5,961, forward strand.
TCACTGGATGTATCCAAACTGATCAGTTTGATTCAAGCCCTTTAAAAAATCAATATAATTTTTGAATTTCATGTTGTCAGGTTCATTCACTCTGCATTTACTTACAAAAAGAACACAAAATAAGAAACCAAACAATAACAACAAAATTCCTGAAAACCAGCCAATTCTGCTGGGCTTCATTATTTTCTTTGTGGTTTATTTGTCTTTTTTCCTTCAGTCTCAGGTATAGGGCTTTGTGGCAGGGTGGATTGTAGCTCTGATGGATAGAGATCTAATGTGCCAGAAGGGACACCTTTGGAGTTGTATTTCACTGCTGGTATTGACTTGCAAGATAACACTAAGCAGGCATAAGTATGGGATTAAAAAAATAAAAAATAAGTTTTCTGCCTCTGTGTGAGGTCACCTTATGCAGTTAGGTCATCCTTCTTTCCCAAGAACCTGTGGAAAAAATCCATAATAAAATCAGATTATTTTAAGAGTTAATATTTTCCACTGGGAGAAGGTTCCTTTTGTCTTCTTATTTTCAGTTCCATGATCACATATACAATATAAGTAAACATGTCTCAAGGTATATGCTTTAGCACATGCAGTAAATTTTTCATTGTATGATTATAATTATTTCTGGTTTCATCACAATAATTTGTTAGCTTTAATCTTGTGTTGAGGTAATGTCTCATACATGTGTCTACAGCTGAAGGCATTACTAAAAAATGAATACTGTAACAGGTTAAGAAAATACTGTCCCTGTCTCTGGAATATCAGAGAAACAAGTTCCTAAGGAAGAAGGTACTTTAGCAGAAAGGAGTTAGAGCAAAGTTTGGGACTTCTTTCTGGGGCCAGGGACAATGATCTTGGCAGCTGCAGGAGGTGTGCACTGGTGAAGAGTCTATGTCACTGGTCAGTGGATCTGTGGGAGAAGGTGAGAAGATCATGTAACATAAGGGATGTTGAAAAGGAGATGGACCAGACCCTCCCTCATTCCTGCAGCTATGGGAACCTGAAGCCCCATTGCACCAAGGAGAAGGGGCAGAGCCTTATCTTGTCAGGCTGGGCATGGAGGTATTAAGTTTGCTGAAGCCTGGCAGCTTGTGACCTCCGGCACCAGGAGGACAGTCCTGGTGGTCCACTTGCAGCTCTGCTCTGCATACCAGGTTCTGAGCCCTGGCAGCAGGCAAAGTCAGGGAACTCTGTCCAGTGAAGCCTCTGAGGTGGCTGTGCTGGAGGACTATGGCAGTGTAGACAGGACAGGCCAAGAAACAGTGGTGGGAAACTCCCTGTCGCAGGGACAGAGGGACCTCTGGCAGCCCAACCTGTCACCTGTCAAGGTTTGCTGTTTGCCAAGGGTTTGGGTCCTGGATATTACTGAAGATGGTAGTACTCTGACCCTCAAAATATTGTTCTCCTCAGCTGGTCATTCGTATGGGTACCAGAGATCTATTCAGGGGAGATCAGGAGAGTATCAAGCTCAACTATGTGGCTCAGAGGATGTTGATGAACGCCTGGTAGGCAGATGATGTCTCTTTTGTCCTGCTGGTGAAAGGGAGGGCCTGGAGGAGTCAATGAATCCCACAGACCAACAAATTTTTATGCAGCTGGTGTCAACCACAAGGACACAACTTCTACAACTACAGAACCTTCCTTAAGATTCAAGAACTGCTAGGAGGTGCTAGGATCCACTGATCATGTGGGGCAAAAACATCTTTGCCAATATGTTAGTCAACCTGCTCAAAGAAGGTTTAGACTAGGAACAATAGGGAAGGGCGTGGTGACCTATGATCGATTAAGGCAGGGTTTGTAAGCAAAAGATGCCGGGTGGTGTGGACAAGGTCAGCCTGATAATTAAGGAAACAGGGTTGAAGTGTGGCCACCTGAAGTAGATGCACATAAATAAGGAAGTGCAGGCAGAAAAGGAGTATGTGTTAAAATCACACCCATTTTCAGGGAAATCGGCAAAGCTGTCTGTCCACCCAAAGCACCTGTACTCCACAGGAAAACAAATAGGATGTATTAGAGATCTATATGAAATTCCAGGCAATTTCTGAATTAACTTCTTTGATAATATACTCAGTACATAGTAGCACTTCAAGAACTTCTTCTTTTTATTATTATGTCCCCCTCCTATTTACATTTTTTTTAATGTGAAGAATATTGGTAAAGTTATACGAACCTCATCAGACTTAATAGGAAACCACTGGTATAAAATCTACCTGATTATATAGTTGATCAGATCTTGCTGGTCGATTGTTGATAGTTTTCAATAAAAATATTTTTAAACATTTGAGTGTAGTAGTACATTTTCCTGTTTTTCATCTCATGGTGGTTTACTCCCTGGGATCTGTAATTTTTCTTGTTTGTTACTTCCTTTTCCTGATTCTCTCACTGCTGTTCCAGTGTCATCTGAACTCTATTCACCTCATGAAGCCAATATGATTTGTTGCACAAACTGTGACAACAGGCCCTGAATTTGTGACTGTGAATTTCTTTTTGCTCCATGGTACAGTTAGCTTCATTCTAATTTCAAACTTCTATGCCATATGTTCTGTCTTAACAATTTAATACAACCTGTTGGATTTCATGTGACGATAAGATAGAAAGTTAGTGTGATATTCATGATACAATATAAATGAATGATAAAATAATAGTAGTTTTCAAAATTTTGCCCTCACTTGCTCATTGTCACAAACCACCACCATAGAAATGTGTACTTTTATAGATGAAAGAGGAAGCCAGGATCAGAGGAAATGCTATGAAGGTGTGGCAGGGGAAGTTTAGATTAGATATTGGGAAGAGTTACTTTACTGAGAATATAGTCAGGAACTGAATGGCCTGCCCAGGGAGGTGGTGGAGTCACCATCCCTGGAGGTATTTAAGAAATTTGTAGATGTGGAACTTCAGGGCATGCTCTAGTGCCCTAGATTGTTGGGGTTAGGTGTTGGATTTTTTTTTTTAGTGTGCGTGTGTATGGTTGGACTTGATGATCTCAAAGGTCCCTTCCAACCATGAAGATTCTATGATTCTGTAAAGTAAAGCTCATTGATTTGTTCTATTTATACCATGTAGCCAGAGAACAGGTAGGAATGAGGATAAACTCCAACTTTGTAAAGTAGCATTCTTTGTGACTGCTCGCCGTCTTTGTGGCAGGAGAATTACTTGGTATTATAGAAAATCCATGCCCAGAGTGCCAAAGAAACTGAGAAAGGATTGTGTCTCAGAAAAGGAATTGGTGGAACTCAGCGTTTTGCATAGTTGCTTCTAGCAACATTCCTAACTTGTTTGTCTTTTAAATCTGAACTTTCTAGCAGAACATTTCTGCAAGAAACATGTACCTGATTGCTTCCCTGTAAGGCATACATAACTACCTTAGCTTGATGTTTCTTGACTACTCGTTATGATTCTCTTATTACCTGTTCATGTTGTCATGCAGTATTCATAATAGATGAGAAGAACTTGGTGAACCACATTGATGTGAATATATCAAATACTTAGGGATGGTTGTGTATGATTGAGTATTTCAGGACTAATTAACTGCTGGTTTCTATGGAAGTACCAGAAGGGGTTACACAACTTATGTAATGAATTGGTTCTCTAAGGCTAACAATGTATTTTTGATCCAAGAACCACTCTGATTTCTTGGGTTCCTGTGAATGTGAAGGTGCAAGACACTGAGACACCTGCCCGGACACTTGCAGAGGCCCTCATCTGCTGGGAAGTGTGAGCATGTGGGTCAGATGGGGTCCAACTGACGCAGAAGCCTCAAACCCTGCAGAAGGAGCATAAATACAAACATGGAGGAAAAGTGTGATGGAACCTCATAGCCTTCACCTGCCTGAGCTCCAGCCACATGAATATAGACATGCTGTAACCAAGTTATATTAAAGGAAAATTTGGTTTTATTAGGATTGTATTTTCCACATTCTACAATATCCACATAGGAGCAGATGCCTCTTTTTTTCTGCCAGTGAATCTTCACAAAAGCATTAGTTTACTGGATCAGTGCTCTTAAATTAGAGTTGGAAAAGAAAACTTTGATTAGTCACTTTTGATATTAACTCATCAGTTAATCATGATATGTGTTATGAAACAGTCAAAAGTTCCACAACATTTTGGACTGGGGAAATATTAACTTATGTCCAAACATTTCAAATTTCAAAGTTCTACAAAGAACAAAATTAATATTATAAACAATGAAACTATTTCTTTGTGTATGATTCCAATTCACAAATTTTATGCTGTTTTCTTCATTTTCCTAACTTTCCATCCTCCCCTGCCTTAGCATCAAGATAACAATGTACATTACAAACCTATTCCAAGCTTAACACCAAAATTATAATTCAGGTGAGGCTCTCTACTTCCATTCATAAATCACCTGAAGACTGCTTTTGTGTCAGCAGAACTCTTCAATTGAATTACATGCTTCTACTCAATCAAGGATCATCTATATCCCATTATAAAGTGACAGAACTCACTCTGTGATAAGGCTGAAATGTGAGAGCTACATAGCACTGCTTTTCAGAAGCTTATGTCTCAATAATTGCAGCTTGTGTTTAGCTTACATTTGGTATGGTTGATTATCAGTGATAGCTCCATAAAAATGTCTGCTTCACTCATAAAATATATCACTCTTCATGTATATCATATCTAAGTATTTGTTTTGTTTCTCCATGGCATCAAAGTTAATTGGGAGCTAGCTTAAATTTTCAGAAGCTGCTAGTCCCTACCTTGAGCAACCAGAAATTTCCAAACCACCTAGTTAGTGTATTAATGAAAAATAAAACAGACAATGTGAGGACCAATCCAGTATATGCTTTAATGATGATGCTTACCCATGCCACAGATATTAACATACATGAAGGAAGACTTGGGAGAAAACCTCTTCCACTAGCTTGGGTTTTGTCCTTGAATAAGTAATTTCATCTGTCTTTATTTCTCAGATGAAAAAGAGAAGACAATGAGGAGCATGCTGTTAATAAAACACTATAAGGTCTGCAAATGAAATAGGCTATATAAGATTTATTGACTTTTTCAGGAAAAAGCAAAAGTGTCCTGTTTAAGAAAAGGAGGTGAACCAGAAGTCCCAGTGACAAAATTTGGGTAACCGACAGTATCTGAATAAGGTGAACAGAATTGGCTTCATAGGTGAATCATATCAAATAGTTGGCTTGGAGCACATGCAGCAAAAACCCTACCAAGGGGATTTTCACTCAAGGGTTCACTGTCAGAAAGGACAGCTTTAGGAAAACTTGGTTCTTTACCATTTTCTAAATATACATTCTTGGCTAATTGGTTGTCACCTAAGAAGACTTTTGTTAATAATAGAATTATTATTTAAGCTGTGTGATATTTTTTATAAATTATGATTTAATACTGAGAATGTCTTACAATGATTTCAGTATTATTAGACAAATGATCATTTTCTGAAACAAAGGAACAATTTCTATAAAAATATGAAAATACCATAATTTTGCAAGAAACCCAATATTTCACAGATGATGTAAGACAAAAGCAGAACTGGGCTATCACAGTATGGTGTGGTTGATTTCTCAGGGTTATTGTGAAGTCCGGGAGGAAATGGACAAAGTAGAGAAGAGAAAGTAATATTTTAGAATGAACAATCTCTCCATTTCACTGCCTGGATGTTATGTTTTTGCTTCCTGCTTGGATACTTTAATGAAGTTTCACTGCATGGGGACAGACTTGCTGTGGCTTTGCTGATCAAAATTCATTTCATTATACTAATGCTGTCTCTATATGTCACTAGCAGTTGGCATGTATTGATTATGCTGACAATGGTAATACAGATCGATTTGCATTATGTATCAGATGAAAATGTTTATGATTCATCATACATGATATGATTGTGATGTGTTCTATCATATTGGCCCAGGGAAGCAAATATAAAACAAAAACTCAGACACACACAATTATTATCAATGTTGTAAGTTTCTTTCAGCAGAGATCTTTCCTGTGGCAGACACATTCAAATTGTACCTGTGTGTGTATATATTTCTGTAAACACACATGTACCTGCATATATGCTCACACACGCATATATGTACATATATTTGTATACACTTAAGTATGAACATGCATATACACATGCACATACATATGCATATACATATGCATGTATTTTACCCAAAAAATAGAGATCTTTGTGACTTTGTCTCTACGTTAGTGTGACTGAATACCTTTCTTGATGTTCTTTTGCTTATTATTCATTAGTATCAGATTGTGTACATCTATGTTTTCTAATTCATTGCCTCATGAGACCCTAATAGATACTCCGAATTTCAGAGTATTTTCTGGGACTCTGTCTTTCTATACTTCAGTTACAGAATACCATTTGTTGGTATAGTCCTTTCTTCTCATGTTTCCATCAAAATAATCTTATTTCCTTATTTCTTGCTCATTTTTCTTAGCTTACAGGAAGTAGTTTGTAATCAGAAAGATGCTGCAAATTGTTAACAGACAAGCAAGAGGTTTTCACTCAGTGCTGAACAGATAAAGCTGATTTTATGTTAAAACACAGAGTCAGGAGATTTTCATGGTATTTTTAAAGAAAAGGGGGGAAAAAACCTCCTCAAAGCGGAAAGAAGGGGAAGGAAGTGAAGGAAAGGGAACTGCACCTAGTTCAATATATGTATACATTTCTTGCAATTTCATATGTTTGATAAAGATTTAGTCAACAATGGGCCTGTTGTTGGTAACAGCTCTTTGGTCAGGCTTTCTTGTATTGAATAATGATTGAATAAGTGTCCTCAGTGACTGCACCACACACTGCAAAGCTACTTCTATGAACTGCATGTTTTGCCTTTCTTACAGCACTTGTCAGTACAGAAGCGAATGAAAAAGGGATTTTTAACTGTTGATTATCAAGAAAGTGACTGGCTGCCCTCCACATGACCCTGCCCTTCAATGAAGATACTCTAGGAAAGTTAGTCTCATCTTAGAATAAAGAATTGGCCTGGGAAATGCAATAATATTGAGACTGTCCAGAAAAGGTGCTGGGCCAGCTTTCCCAGGTTGTCTGGGAAACCTTCAAGAAAGGAGATGTGAATCAGCCTTCAGAGAATTCAGTCATCAACTTTACAGCTTGACAGTAAACTAGGAGGAGTCTTGGACTTAGTTTATCAGATTAATTTTGAGTGTTTTTCAGATTAATTTATATCATTACTCTAATGACCAAAATCAGCTTCCAGGACAGTGCATAAACTAGGAATTATTTACCACATCTTCTGTAAGTTTGCTCATATCAAACCAAACAACTAACCAAATAAACAAATAAGTAAAGCAGGAGCTGTACACTCTTGCGTGTAGTGAGAGAGACTGTTTGCATTCGCTGAAAGCACTTCACCATGTCATATTTAATCTTTGCATACACTAAAATTCTACAGTATATGTGTTCCAGTTACATTCCAACATCACCTGATGCTACCTGGATGAGTACACTTCTATATAAAAAGATGATTTAATACTACCTAGGTGAAAAGTGACATCTTAAAAAGAAACACCATAAATTGTTACTATTTTACATGTTAGAATTGTATCTTTTGATGCTATTTTACTTTCAGTAGAAGATGTCGCAGAAATCTCCCAAAACAGAAAGCACTGAAAGGAAGGATGGTCATTTGCATCTCTAAATAGGTATCATATTCATAAATGGAGACTAATTTTTCTGTCTCATTAATTAGCCATCGGCACTTCTGGTTCGCACCATTAAAGTAATTTCTCCTGGACCTGTAAGCAAAACTAGTGTTCCATCTTTCATGTCTTTCTCCCTCTATGTTCATTAAAGTAGGGCCACCTCTCAAGGACACTCTTCAAGATTGCAAGGTTTTCCTTGGTGCTACAGATCCTTATTAAGTGGTTAATAACACGCTACATTTTGAAATCTTAGCTAAGTGATATAGAAGATTGATTGGGCATATATATTACTTTAGACATAAACAGTTGACCAAGTTTGTCCTAGGTTTAGATCCAGCTGCACCCAGACTCACCTCTGAGAAAGAGTATAGAAAGCAAGGGGATCTTTTCTGAACCTCATGACTCAATAGGAGTATCTCCCTGACAGTTTTGTCTGACCTTGTGCTTTATGCAGAAAATAAACAACTGCACCTTGCCATCAAATCTTGTTAAAACTATCACTTTTACTATCAACCTTCATGAAATCATTGTTTTGTATCAATAAATATATTGTTACTTCTCTCTTACGAGTAAACTGCCTCATTCTGTCTGCAACATAAGTCCTTCTTCATGACTATGCACCACATATAACTTTATAACAACAACTGACTCTGGTACACCACAGATACAATTTGTTCTGAGAATTCAGTGTATTGAAATCAGTAGATATAACAGGCAGCTGAGAATATTCTGGAAAGTTGGACAGAGTGAAAAAAAAAATTAACCTGAAAAAATTGGATAAACATTAAACCAAAGCAATACTTTCTCCAAACCTCAGAATGACACAGATCTCTATTGGGTGCCACATCCATAATACCCATGATTTCTAATACCCATGATTTCTCCTGAAAATATCCAATATTTCCAAATTAGTTTTATAATGTTTTTTCATTAAGGATCTCTTTTTAATTTGTTTGTAAAAATTCTGTTTGTTGAAAAGAGTGATGAAAAGAAACACCAATCTAATTTTCTCAGGACTCAAGACAGAAATTAGTCTGTCCCTGAAGGACTGTCTGATGGCATTTTTCTTGTATTGTATTGCACTGTGTCAGTTGTCAGAAGCATCTCACGAAATTGCACGTCACCCTTAAATACTCGAACCTTTGTCCTACTGTTTGGCCTTATGTAGCTACAGTTTCCTACTTTTTTTCAAACATCAAAATGAAAGGTTTTATTTGAAACAGTCTTTTTGGGTATTTGGAACAGAAGAATATATTTTCTTCCTCTGTCCTATTTCATTCCCTGCTGCTTTCCTTATTAGAACTTTAAGAAGACGACCTGTAGACCTGCCTTGAGTCTATGTAAAGATTTATTTGGTTTAGTTTACCTGACAAATCACCAGAAATGCTGTGCAGCATAGAAGTCAAGGCTGGTGAAGAAAAGAGTACTTCAGTATTTAAGTAATCAAAGTACATAATTTTGAATATTCAATAATCTTCTACTAATATAATCGTACTGTTAAGGAACCTGGTGCAATTAAGGAGAAATGGGTGTATGAAGAAATTTCAATAAAACTTATTGAAAGTTTATGAAGTTTTATTCTGTTACTAGCAATACTTTCCATGAAAATATTATGCCCTGTCTGTCATTTGTGGCATTTATGGCGCTCATAAAATTAGAAGTCCACAAAATATCAAAGAAGTTTTACAAAATCAGCCTTAACATGTAAATTATATTTGGCTGCCTAAAATGAAACTGCTTTAACTAACAGGAGAGATTGGAAAAAAGCTAACTGGAATGAGGCTTCTGACTTTATAGGCACCTTGAGAATTAACTCAGTAAATTACACTGGCCCATGTAATCTCTTTTATTATTGCTTAGACTCAGAGTAACTGTGTGAATGAACAAGGTAATAATGTTTGAACTGTAACTTGAAATGAAGAGGATTTAGCCAGTGTAGATACATCTCTGAATGCATTTATATCTCCTTGTCTCAATCTAATTAGGTATGTACAGACTGCCTGTTCTAAATATTCCTAGAAATAGTTTGTTGAAGGCTTTTTCCCTCATTGATTTTTGTATATCGTGCTGTGTTCATACATGATAGCAGGATTTTGAGATCCCAGAGGAGCTCAACGTTGTGGAATGGAGTGTTAGATCTGAATGCAGTCTTTCAAAAATCTTTGTGGAATTTCTAGTCTTTACATCTAAATGGTTTTCAAGTACAGATCTTTTAAATAATGAGAGAAGTTCACCTGGTCACATCTATTTTTCATGAAACAGAGCTACTATTCAATCTACAAATAGGTCTTAAAAGAGTTACCTCACAGAAATTAAAAGACATAATTTGGTTATCAGAAGATTAACAAAATACTAGACTGTACCAAAATTTACTTTTCCTCCTCCCAGCTGCATTGAATAGAATTTTAAGTTTCCTAGGAATACTGCCTCTCTAAGAAAATTCTAATTGCTGAAGAGTCACTACACTATTGATATGATGTTAACACACCGGAACTTATTGCTGTGACTCTTGCAGGAATCACAGTTGCAAATAGATTTTTTTCCAGCTGAACAAGCATTCATATGTAACAGTTAGATCTCTAACCTGTTTTATAAATGACTAAAATATCCTGAGGCTGCAAATAAGTCAGGAAAAAAAGATACAGTAATCTTTGTTTGTACTAACAGACATTTGTAGAACAGACTTAAGGGTTCAGTTAACACAATAGCTCACTTTCTGTAGACTTTCCTAAGGAGTGTGTATCTTTACTGCATAGTTAATTCTAGCTCTTATTTATCTAGTTCCCCTTTTCATCTGAACAAATAAGGTCTGAGCAGGATTTAAAAGTGCTTTAAATCTTATCCAGTTTACTAAGATGAAGACCTAGGTTGGAACATAGCTCCATTAAAACTCAGGACAGTACATCATGAAGAAGATAGAAGTGAAGAAATTTGTGTGCTGAATATCCTCCAGTTCCTTTTCAATATTTTCTGTGAAGAACAGACAAAAAATCACTCACAGAAAATTGGAAAAGAGTCCTAGACCTTCCCAGTAAAAGGACCCACAGCTGCTGCACATCCCCAGACAAAGAAAGAGTAGTTCACATATAGTAATTCACATATGCCCAATAAATACTTTCACTGATAGTGTGAGTACTCAGTCTTTCCAAGAGTACCAGTCTGGTGATGTAAAATTTGGAAACATTGAGAGACAAAAACACAATGAAGACCTTTTCTCTGTCTGTCTTTGCACTTTCTGTATTTTAGGAACTTTCTCCAACCCTCAAAGGAGCAGTGCTCCAACACAATATGTTAGTATACTTACTAGAGTAGAAGAGCAATTGCTGTGATAACACTTAGCAACTGTTCAGCTTTTTTCTAGGTGTTTGTCAAACCTATATAAGGATACATATCAGTTATGACCATGGAAACAATTGTACAAATCAAATGACAACGTATTAGTATGATACAAGACTCCTCTTACCTAAGCTAAGACTACAGAGTCTGCTATGTGCCTAGGATGAGCTGGCTATTTCTAGAAGTAGGGGCAGGACTGTTCACACTGCAAGTAGGCAATGTTACTTTTCATTATCATGGAACTTAAGTATGACAACATATTCTCCATTATAACTATTAGAGAGTAGAATGCATTTCTTTCACTGTGTTATCCTTAAAATCTGAATCTGGTATATGCTGAAGCACCATACAGCAAAACTGCTTCTTCTCAATGTTTCTCTGCTACAGAAAAGCTGTCTGAATGTATGCAAGTGACCCCTGCACCTATGCTCCCATTCCTCTCTGAGTTCAATGTTGAATTTCCACATTAGAATTTTGAAATGTCCTTGTGTGTGATCGCACATGTATGTGCACTGCACAAGCACACATCCATGCACTGATAAAGGTGTTGCATGACTTCCAAAACAGCTATGAAGACCATGATATAAGGACTACCTTTTAAATCTGCCTGTAACAGTTATTCTCAATTTCAAATACTCCAGGAGAGAAAATAATAGTTCTGAATTGCAGAAGACAGAAAATGGAAAACCATATTCCATAGCCCCTGTGAAATAGATTGGCATGAACTTTCTAAAATGGGTGGAAACTGATGAACACAATTTATTGGTCTAAATAGTATTTTCCTCTCCTGTATGTCTTTATGTCTCTCATAACCTCATTTTTTCATTTGATCCAGTAGCTAACATGGTAATATGAAATCAACTTGTGTTTTTAAATTGTTTATTTAGCTAAGCCTTGTATATTATTTTATAAAGATAAATAGTTTTTAAAAAAAAAGATGAAATAAACTAGAAGGCACTCATCTTTATGCATGCATCCATGGAAATACCTCATATCGGAGGATGAAATTTTTAATTATAAACTGTTATTTGTATAAGTAAGTTTTTGCCCTGCTGTCAGATACTGAATGTACAGGGACACTGTGACTTACTCTTTTATAAATGGAAGACTCTTGAACTCTGTACTATTGGCTGCAGCATGAAATCTATTCTAAGAAGAGCAACTGTTCTGATCCCAGTAAATATAGCTTTAAAAAAGGGTTGAAAGCCCAGATGACTCAGGAGATCAGTAATAGACTGTAGAGTCTTTTCACTTCTAAGTCATTAGTTCAAGTGCAGCCATGGCTGGCAGGGTTTGAATCACTGCTCTTTGATGGCAGTTAGAAAGAGTGAAAGAAATTCTGTAGTTTTTGTTCCTGTTCAGTTTCACAGAGCATCTGTGTTACAAAATCCTCATTATTAAACAGCACCAATAGAAGCCTAGTAAACTAAATGGATGCTCTGTTTCAAGTCCTGTTTGTAGGTTGGGAAACAAACGTTCTTACTTTATTATGAGATTTTTCACCCTAAATCCCCATGTCAAAGGCAGCAGTATCTGAGTTCAAAATATACAATTGTCGGCAAATCTTTCTGCTCCTTTTTACTGACTGTAAAATGTGGATAATGCCTCCATTGTCTCCATTATTTGACTTCATTTTTCATTTACAGCTTAAACTCATCAGGACAGAGAATGCTTTTCTTGATGTTATAAATGTAACAGAGCAGGGAACATTTACCAATGTTTAGTATTTATGGCAGTAGGAATCTTTCTTATTAGAGTTGCATTCTCCTGTAATGGAGAAAAAAATCCTTAAAGAAGAATAAGTGTTATTTTAAATCCAGGTATCTGAGTCTGAGAAAGTGATGGTACTTGACTAGCTGCTTACTTTATATATACACTTTGTGTCCTCTTTGTACTCTGTTCTTAAATGCGCAGACAGAGAGAAAAAGTTATATTTTTTCAACTCCCTGGTTTTTCTTAGCTCTGTTGTGTCAGTGCATATTTTACTTAACACATACCTCTATGTCCCTGTCACTAATATTTACCTAGCATAGTCTAAGTGTAAATGTTTAAATTTGTCCCTGTCTGGAAGGCTTGTAGGTGTTACTTATTCTGTTTCTTGAATATCTGACTCATTATTTTCTTGAGTAAAGATTGTTAAAAGTGTATGTATGTTTAAAAAAAAACCAAACCAGAACAAGCCACCACCAAGACAAACTATCCCACGACTCTTGTATGTCACCTGTGGAAACATCTCCAGAAAAAAAACAAAAACCAACCAACCAACCAACCAACCAAGAAAAAAACAACAACAAAAATGACCAAACAGAAAAAAAACCCCAAAATTCAAAACCCCAGGAAAAGATATGGTGTAGTATCTTGACAATGAATATTCGGTTTATGTAAAGTTGCAGTCTAGATAATATTCCATTGCAGTAGGTAAGAGAAATCATTACCCTTCCTTGAAGGTAGCTGCAAAAGCCACTTAGAAATTCCTCTACAAAAAGAAGCAGTCATCACTGAAACACAGGCACATTTAGAAATTTAAAATAAAGGTATATGTGGGTGGTATGAGTTTACTAGGATTTTAGTTTTTTCTGCTTGGTGGTTTTTTATTTTTTGTTCTTTGGGTTGTTTTGTGGGTTTGGTTTTTTTTTGTGGTTGTGTTGTTTGGGTTGTGGGTTTGGTTTTTTTTTTTTCAGAGATGTATGTGTGCCTGTGAGAAAGAGAGAGGAAGTGCTGAAGCACCACTGAAAAACTTAGAGAAGAAACAGAAAGCCGACCACCTCCCAGAAAAGCTCTGAGAATATAACTCTGAAGAAAGTTCAGAGCCAGAGAACCTCCTGGAAAAGTTTTGAAAAGATGTGGAGTTTTAAGCAAGGAAATTTATTTATTACTTGACTCTTCAAGATTTAGGCAACTGAAGGTTTGTACATTGTACCTTACTCTTTTACCAATTATTATTCATGAAATAGTGTGGGAATTGTGTTGGAAAGCCTTCAGTTTCTTTGTGCCAAAGAGGACAATGGGGTTTTTTGCTATAATTGTGCAGGAAAGCTCTGGTTTCTAAGATTCAAAAGATGCACTGCTTTATTCCTGCGCCTTACATGACTTTGAAGCACAGTCTGATGAAGGTCAGAGGGAAACATTTACATTAGGTTTTGGCTAAAAAATGTTTTTTATGAATGGGTTTCACTACTGAATAATGGGATTTTTACAATGCTGAAGGAGGTGTGAAGTCATCAAATGTTCTCTGTGTGACTGCTAAGGTTTTCTGTTTCTTTATTATAATGACATCATATGCAAAAAGAGAAAACAAATTATTTCTTTGTCATATATAGAAAAATGATACACAGCTTTCTTGACACTGTTCTCATTTCAGCCACATAACATTCAAAGAAAAGGGAGTTGGACTTGATACAAGCTGGCCAAATAAGACACAGAAACAGAGAAAAAGCTGCACTAGCACTAACATCTTTTTAAATGACAATGAAAATTAAAAAAAAAATAATAAAACAAACAAACAAAACAAAACAAAACAAAACAAAAGAAAACAAAACACACAAAGAAAAGCTAAAAAGTCAACTTGTTTTATTTGAGCAGAAAACCAGTAAATGACTTTATGTCTGAGCTCAGTGATTCTTTTGATGAGTAGACCATCACTCTGGATGTATTCTGGTTCCCATTGGAACATTTTGTATCCAAAAAACCCAACTCAAACAACTAAACATTCTCTAGCACAGTTGCTTACACACAGCCAGAAGGGTATTAGAAGGTATGCTTTCTAAATGGCAATAGCTAACAATAAGGAAATTTAGCCAAAGGAATGACTCATGGCGACTGAAAGCTACCAGTGACTGGACACAAAAATTCTTGAGAGCTAAAGATGTATCACAGAATAAATAAATATAGAAAAGTACTATGGAATTGTTGTATTGGTTTCAACATATGATTTAGGAAATACAGTTAAGACAAGGAAATTTGGTAGTTTCTTAGCAATTTATTTATTATACTTCTGAAAATTTATGCCTGGACTTCAGAATTCATTGGTCCTTTGCTGTTCACCAGAATAAAAATAAGAACCCAGAGCTTCTGCACAGCTCTTGGTTATGATCCCATCACAAAAAAAAAAAAAAAAAAAAAAGCTTTCTATGTTGACTTATGTTGACTTCACAAATAAATAGACTCAGACTGTCCAAATCTGCTATTACTCCTCATTTACACAGGCTAGTGACATACAGCTAATACATTTTGCAAAGTTAATAGGTAGATATCCTGCTAAAAAGACCAGAAGGTATGGAAGATGGCAATAGGAATAGAAATCTAGAAAAATGTCAAAGTAGCACCAAGCACAGATTTAACCATGTGAATTTATAATCACTTATAATACAGTAAATTGAATTTAGTGCTGCTTCAAACAGATCTGCAAATATCATAATTCTTTGCTCACTCTTTCTATCAAGGGACTGCATTTCATGTAAGCAAGACTGTTTAGTAGACAGCAATTCCATTTAGTATGAGGTAAGATCTGGTTATAAATAGCATAGAGATATTAATGAGGTATGTAAAATGAACATGAAAATTGAAATAATCTTCCTCTTTGCTATTACTATTTTATTATAATGAAATTTTAATAGTCTGGGAAATATATGCTAAACTAGGAGCAGCTGTGGACTCCATTGTAGGTAGAGAGGACTTACAGAGACATCTGGATAGACAAGAGAGCTGGGCAATCACCAAAAGTATGAAAATTAACAATAACAAGTGCCAGATACTCCACCTGGTAATACTTACAAGCTAGGGAATGAGAGGCTGAAGATCAGCTGAGAAGAAAAAAATCTGGGAGTATGGATTGGTAGAAAGTTGAATATAAATCAAAGTGTGCTTTGGCAGCCAAAAGGCTCAACTGTGTCCTGGGGTGCATCAAGCATAGCATAACCAGCCCATCAAGGGAGGTGATTGTCCCATTCTACATTGCACTGGTGTGGCCCCACCTTGAGTACTGTGGAAGTTTGGGGCATCTCAGTATAAGACGGAAATCAAACTATTAGAGCGTGTCCAAAGAAGGGTGACAAAGATTGTGAAAGACTAGAGGTCAAAACTTCTAAGAAGAACCTGAGGTCACTCAGTTTGCTCATCCTGGAGAAGGCCGAAGGGCGAGCTTATGGCAGTCTACAACTTCCACAAGAGGGGTAGTGGAAGGAGAGGTGCTGATCTCTTTGGTGACCAGTGATAGGACATGAGGAAAAGGAATGAAGCTGTGTCAGGGGAAGTTCAGGTTGGACATTAGGAAAAACTTCTCCTCTGAGAGAGTAGTCACTCACTGTAACAGGCTCCCCAGGGAAATAGTCAAGGCACTAAGCCTGTCAGAGTTCAAGGAGCATCTCAATGATGGTCTTAGTCATATGGTTTAGTTTTAGGTATTCCCATGAGGAGCAGGGACTTGGACTCAATGATACTGATCAGCCCTTCCCAACTTGAGATATTCTATGATTCTGTGATTCTATATTGTGAGGTGTCAACAGTGTCATTGTGTATTCTTCATTTATTCTGTTAATTTTGTGGTAGTATCCAGATAGATCTTTACTCCACTTTCTGAAAAAGAGCCCATTATCTTGATAATAGACATTCAGGAATATGTTCAGTGATAAAGTTTTAAGTTACTGTATTTACCTCAAGACTGCAGGGCTCCTCCAGGCAACAGAGCATAAGCAGTGCAGAATAAAATTCAGATGACATCAACAGAACCCCATGTGCAAGAAGGAAAAACTGTTCTCTGCTGTCCTATTTCTGTCAAGCATTGCAGAGCTAATAGGAAGGCACTTAGTTGATCTATTTACTTCTCCTAGTGATTGATTTAAATTCCCCAGCTTTTGTAGGGCTATAAAACACATTTCAACAGTCCAGCTAGGCACCTTATGTAATTTAAGCTAGATATTTTTGAGAGTGTGTCTACCGTGATCTAAATGACCAGAATAATTCTCAGTGCTCGGCCCAGTAATGTTAGGCACACATATCCTTTGTATCTTTTATTTCACAACAAATATACAATCTGCATTTGAATTGAATAGGATCATTTTATAGGGTGCTTTAGTAACAATATGGAGTAATTTTGGTCTTTTATATGTTGATTTTGCTCAGAATTCAATGAAGTTACTCTTGATTTACATCACTGTAAGAGAGAAACATTTGACCCTCTGCTCCGGTAGCTTCTCACCAGGTTAGCGCAAAAAAATATGCTAATTTAAAATTACTTCAGCTATAAATATTTTGTAAAATATCTGCAAAAGATTATGAACAGCCCTGCTCCCTTACATTTCTAGTACTTTACAGTAATGCTACTTTTACAGAGACAGATAGAGAATCCTTTATTCCCATTAGTATACACTGAGTCATGCATTTGGGAGTATTCCTGTGATTAACAACTCACCAGTGGAATGGAGGGGTCGATATTCTCAGACTATCCTCAAAACACACACATAAGAAGGACATATACAATTTCTATAATGCGACCAGTGAAATTCTTCTTGGATATCTTAGAGCTTTCAAAAAACTAATGTAGCAAAAAAAGAAAAAAAAAAAAAGAAAGAAAACAAAGGAAAACAATATTAAAAAGAAACATGGAGTAGTATCAAGGTTTTTTTTCTTCAGGAGCACTTGGACTTAACATGAATGAGGAAGCAATATGCAGAGGTGAAATTGTACTTGCAGGTGGGAGAAAATCCTTAAGGGAGAAGGATCATCTTTTCTGCTACAGCAATTGAAGTCTGTGCTTTTAGCCTTTGAACATATATGCTGAACACATATCCTGATTTTCCCACAACCAAATAAAAAAATGTCATATGTAAGTGAAGAAATATTATTTTGCTGTGACACTGTCTGTTTATTGCCATGGTAAGTGGCAATCCTGTTTTTCTTTCAGTTCACAGTGTTATGAGTGGTTGACTGTTTCATCACACTGCTGTATTTGAAAGGCATACTGTCAACATCAATCCTGTTTCTGTTTAAAAGAAGGGGGAGGGGGGTGAGCAATGAGAACGCACAAGAAGAAGAATCTGAGTATGTAGATTTTCTGTCTTTCTCTTCGTCTGATTTCTCTGCTTATGCTGCTAGGCTTTCTAGGGCAATGACTGCATCTTCTTTGTGCTTGTACATTTCTAGTACAATTCAATTTCCATCTTGTTTGGAGATTATAAATTTTGCTGTAGCACAAATTAAAAATAAAATACTATCTCATTATCTGAAATGACAAGTTTTTCATTTGGCACTGTTTTTTAGCTTTCTTCTTGTAATTGCTTCTAACAGTGACCAGTAAAGGGCATCCTATTAATGTTGCTAAGCAGAACGAAATAACTTAGTGGCATCTAAAGAAAATATTTTTGTCTTCACTTCTAAGATCTTTCCATTTGGTATTTAAATTTTTTTTTTTTTTTACCTTTCACTGGTCCAAAATTTATTTAAGGGGATTTTTTATTGCCTACGCATGATTTCTCTCATAATTTCATCTGGGTAGTCTATGTTAATTTAAAAAAACCCTGGATATTTGCAAGTAAACCTAAGAATTCTCCCAATCTGCTTTAACCTAATTATAAATTTAGCATTGTGAGCAATTAATCTTCTTTCATTTCCTCTGAAAAAGTTGGAACTTCATGGTAGATATTGTTTTATTTCAGTAGCATGCAAAATGATATGAGCATACATTGCATATATAAGCTAGGAACACACGTAACTAGATTTCAAGCAACATGAATCATTTGAAACTCAGGTGTAACAACAGGAATCATTGCACATACCCTAATAGTCACTGGATGATAATAAAAGGACATTTATTCATAAAGTCAAACAAAAGAGACAGATTTATGTTAACTGATTAGATGACAGGATTTACATAAGCTTAGAACATTACTATGATAACGATTTAATTTGGCTCCTTTCCTAAAAGTGTCGAGATACTCTCACAGACAATTTTTCTTTTTTACTTTGGGGTGGTGTGGAGGATAAAATACATATTAGTAAAAAGCTGCTTTGTCTTGTGTTTTATTTTATTTACAGACCAACAGAAAAGTACATTTGTATCTTAATGCTTAAAGTAATTAGCTTATGTTAAAGTATTGATTTTACATTAAGCAAGATAAATGTTAAAATATTGACAATGGAATCTACTTCTTATTAAGACTGCCACGCTAGAGATGAAAAGGCACTGTATTCTAGACAAATGTCTCTGTAGTTTCAATATGTAAATTATGTACAATTACAACAGGCAGAATTGCTTAGTCAGGCCTGGAGAACTTTCAACATCCTGGTGATGGAGGTCCAGGTCAAAATGCTTATTTGGATTAAATAAACTAAAGGCCCAAGTTAATGTATGAATCACATCAAATCATACTTCCTCATTTTAACAGAAAATCAATTATGAGGAAAAGTATACAGGCATTTTCATGAGGCACAGCATAACCTTCCACTAGATCTTGCAAACTTGCTGCCACCGTGGTAACCACAACTACAATATTGGCTTCCTTCTAATTCTCTTTTGAGATGCATAAAAATCTGAGATGCTGTTGATTTAATAAAGTTAACTAAATTCCTCTAATTTTAAGGTAACTTTCATTCTCATGACTAAGTGGATTTCTGCCCAGTAAGTGTGATAAGGAATAACAGTCATCAGACCTGATGAAATCCACCCACAATTTCTGATGGATCTGGTGGACGAAGTTGCTAAGCTGCTTTCCATTATATTTGAAAAGTCATGTCAGTCTGGTGAAATTCCTTCTGGCTGGAAAAGGATAAATATAACCCCCATTTTCAAAAGGGAAAAAAGAGGAAGACCCAGGGAACTACAGTCCAGTTAGTCTCAGCTCTGTGGCCAACAAGATCATAGAGGAAATCCTCCTTGAATCTTGGCTAAGACTAGTGGAAAATAAGGTGGTAATTGGTGACAGCCAACACGCTTGATCAAGGGCAAGTCATGCCTGACAAATTTAGTGTCACACTACTGGCAGGTAACGGGAGAACAACAGTTGTCTTCTACCTAGACATATAAAAATGTTTGATACTGTCTCACACGAAATCCTAGTCTCTAAATTGTAACGACGTGGATTTGATGGATGGGCCAATCAGTTGATAAGGAACTGGCTGAATGGCCACACTCAAAGGGTCTTGGTGAATGGCTCAATGTCCAAGTGGAAGCCAGTGACAAGTGGCATTCCTCAGTGGTCAGTACTGGGACCGGTGCTATTTAATATCTTTGTTGAAGACAGGAACAGCGGGATTGAGTGCACCTTCATCAAGTTTCCTGATGACACTAAGCTCTGTGGTGTGGTCAACATGCTGGAGGGAAGGAAAGCCATCCGTACAACCTGGACAGGATTGAGAGGTGGACCCATGCAAATATCATGAAGTCCAACAAAGCCAATGCACCTGGGTCACAATAATCCCAATTACAAGGTGGGCAGAGAATGGACTGAGAGCAGCCCTGAGGAAAAGGACTTAGGGTTGTTGGTAGATGACAAGCTCCGCATGCACTGGCAACATGTTTTTGCAGCCCAGAAAGCCAACTGGAACCTGCATCACAAGAAGCTTGGCCAGCACATTGAATAACGTCTCTACTACATTCTGTTGAGACCCCACATGGAGTTGTGTCTAGCTCTGGAGTCCTCAGCACAGGATGGATATGGACCTGCTGTGAGATGCTAGCGGAGGGCCACGAATATGATCAGAGGGATGGAGCATCTCTCCTATGAAGATAGGCTGAGCCAGTTGGGGTTGTTAAGCCTGGAGAAGAGAAGGTTTTGGGGAGACACTTTATAGAGTCTTCCAGCGCCTGAAGGGGGCCTATAGGAGAGATGGAGAGGGACTCTTTATGAGGGAGTGTAGTGATAGGATAAGGAATAATGTTTATAAACTGAAGGAGGGTAGATTTAGATTACATATTATGAAAAGATTCTTTACTGGGAGGATGCTGAGGCAGTGGAACAGGTCGCCCAGAGAAGTTGCGGAGGCTCAATCACCTAGAAATGCTCAAGGCCAGGCTGGATGGGGCTTTGAGCAACCTGGTGTAGAAGAAGATGTCCCTGCCCAGGCCAGGGAGGTTGAAACTAGCTGGTCTTTAAAATCCCTTCCAACCCAAACCATTCTATGATTCTATGATTTGTGGCATTTGTATTCCCATGAGAGCAGCCACACAGTTTTCTGAGCAGGATTAATTTTACTGGTCTCCTTGAAACACATAATAGTTGTATCTCAACAATTTTACAGAAGACTAAGCTTTACTGTGTGAGTAACAAATTAGCCTTGGCAATGGAATTAAACCTGCATTTGTATGTGACAGTCTTATTGATGTTGCTTACGTAGATCATTAATACAGGTAAGTTTTGAGCTCAGACAAGGTAAAAATATAAATTTTTAGGGGCAATGAGGAATTTCAAGTTCAGGTGGGACCCTGAATAGGCAGAGCTTTGCAGTACATTTGCTTGTAACCTTTTCCTGAAATTGAGCACTTTAAAAGCATAGAAATTGCTTTCAGACCTTAAAGAGGGAGAAAAGCAAGAACAGCATGACATTCAGAAGAAGATATAAAAATTAAAAAAGAGATGATAAAAATCTGCCTTTGTTAAACCTGTTTGGGGTTGATCTCTCCCTCTAGTCATGCTTTCCAGTCCAACAACATCTCACATGTTCATGGGTTGAAGGAAAGTCCTCAGAAAAATCTCCATCTTCTGTTACTGTGTGCATATTCAGTTTCCCTATCTTTATTTGTGCCTGAAGCTCCTTCTTACTTTCCCTTCCTTCCCCTTCATTCTCCTACCTAAAAAGATGGAAATTTCTACCTAACTCAACAAGCAGTAGTTAGGGAAAAAGATTTTTTTTTTCCAAAACCAGCATGTAATTTGCAGACAGTAAATGCAAGTAATTGTTATGTGCAGTTTCTGTCTCAGAAGTTGCAAGAAATCACTTGGTGTCGCTCTTGGTACCAGTGCTGGTATCTAGACAGGAGCCCAGTTCCCATACCTGCTCAGTTAATATGGGCAGTGCTGTAGGGATACTTAAAGGCAATAAAACATTCACTGTGTGGTCTGGATCCCTGCACTTTTTCTGTTGAGTCTGGTTGAATGCATGAGGTACACAAACGCCTGTGAAGGTTCCCCTTTGGCTGAAGTTAGATGTTTCTTGTAGGCTTCTGAGGAACTTAAAAACCACAAGAGGAGCTTAAAGATATTTATGAAATTAATTATATAAAAGAAAGAACTGTTAAAAAAATTGTTGTACTTGAATGCAACAGCAGAGGAGCTGCAATAGAAATTTCAGTTGGATTTGTCATGCCGAGTAAGCAGAATCATGGCCTTCTTTAGGAGGTTACTTTAGGCTCTGCCCCCTCAGAAATTACAGCAGTGTTGTAACTTAGGTGCAATGCTTCTAGGTGTGGTGAGAAAGCACACAAACACTTTTTCCACGCAGTTCAGCTCATCCCATCTGTCCCCCTTGAAAAGGCATCTTCTGACAAATAAGATGACTTTTATACTGGGGGGAGCGTAAGAATATCATTGCCCTAGATCCTATTTAAAAATGAGATTGATCCTGTTGAACCCACACCCACACCCTCTTTACAGAACCAGGTACAAATATACTGTCATTCTCAAGAAAAAAAAAATACATTAAAAAAAATTACTTCCCATCTTGCTTCACTGTGTCCCACGCAGATTTTTATCTCTAAAATGGGACAAGAAAAAAAGAAAGAAACAAATACTTCTATACAAAAAAGAGATACTGTGACCCGAGAATACACACTTTTATAGAGCATACCATATTTCCTGTTCATTTTCTTTCTCCTCCATTTCACCTCTGTGGTACATTATGTTCAAACGCAGCTATTCTGAAGCTAAAAAAACCATTAAAGACTTTTCATTCTGGGCTAGACTGTGAACGTTTCACAAAGCACTTTTCAAAAATGAACTTGTTCTATCCTTGGGAGAAGCAATAGTATAGATGAACAGCTGTAAGACTGAAGTCTATGAAAAAACTAAGATTATAACAAAAGAATCTGATTTATTATCTTAGATTCTCATAGTTATAATATTGGTCCTTCTTCGTTCTCTGAACTGTACACACATTGTCTCATTATCAACTGAAATAAAAATGTCATATTTAATAACTATTAAACTATCAGGGCACAGAAGGCTTTCTTCTTTTTCAAAGAATCCTGAATTTTTTGAATGATGCCTAAAGACCTGCCTTTACAGAAATGAAGAAAGAAGTGGGAAATAAAAAGAAGTTCAGCATTTGTCAAAAAAAAAAAAAGGGTATGAAATATAAATGCACACACATGTATATATTTAACAAACATTATTAGTCTGTGAAGGTATAATAAGTAGAGGAGACAGAAATTTTACACTCGTCGAGAAATAGGTCAATTCAGATGAGGTTCCCTACTGTACTGACAACTGTCTGAGTCTTTATATATGTTAGATGAATAGGTACCAGTGATTTATTGGTTTTGTTTTTTTTTTCCCTAAAACCTATTGTATGGCAGTGCAGAAGAAGAAATTTAATAATGATCCCCAAATTGGAGTCTTTGCTTGTTTATTCGGGTTCTGCTTGTTTGATTGTTTTTTGGTTTAGATGAGGTAGGAGAGACATTTGTATGACACAACATTTCTGAAATTAGTGTAATTCTAAAATAACTTATTCCAAATGAAGAGCAAAAGGAAACATTGCTAGTTAGTTTCAAATACAGTGAAAGCATGACTGTCAAGAGAAAACAATACTGGAAAGTAGACATTACCTGATAGTATATGTCAGGTTAAAAAAAAAAAAACAAAAACAATTAAAGATATTCTTCATTTGCAAGTGTGCTCTTTTAATGTAACAAATAATTCTATAGTGTGAAAAGATCAGAAAATATTAGAGATTAGTGAGGTACTTAGAAAACTGAATTTAATTTTACTTACACTTTCAAATAAGTATTCTATCCTAATACGTTCTCTCATACAAGATTTGTGACCTCCATTGCTTCATTTCTGTATCTGTTCCATGTCTATGCATTGTTTTCAAATATTAATGTTCATTTAAAGTGTGATTAAGTATATATAAAAAATTGAATGGTCTTCATTCCTATTTGTTATTGTACCTATTACAAAATTAACTGATTACTTAATCTGCACATATTCAAGATCCTTTGCTATGGTTTTGGTGAATAAACATTAAATAGAATTAGATCAGAAATAGAAGTGGTTTTTAATCTGCTCAGTTATGGTTTATTTTCAGCTAGCTTTTCAAATTCATAAAATAAAAAAAGCTTTTATTCAGCTTAATCTAACTCCTGGATTTTGTCTACTATAAGCATTTTGAAGAATAATATTGTATGAAAGAAGTTAAGTATTTTTTTAAAAGGTTGACCATAATTTTTATAAGTAACTCTGTAAATCAGAGTGGTAATCTCAACAAATATTAAAGAATTTATTTGAGGAGAACTATTAGCCAGTAAAAAAATTTCTGTGAGGCAAAGTCTGCTAATGCCCAGCACTGCTTTCAAATAGACGTATTCTCAGTGTTGAGGCAGTCTTGAGGCACATGTTTATTTTCCATTTAATGCTCCATTGTAATTCAGGGTTAATCAGTCTAGGACAGATAGATAGGCTCATTAGCATAAAGCAAGACAGAAAGCCATCAATCTCTTGAATAGACCACTCAGCTGGATATGATGGAAAGTTAGGGCTCTGGTCCCAGAACTGGGACTTTCTTTCAGGGTAGGAACTTTTATGAACTACACAAACCATCCAGAGAACAATCTCAAAAATCTCTATCCTGTCTTTTCCCCAACTCCATGCCAAGTACAGAAGCTTGATAGACAGCAGAGTCTGTGGCAGTCACTCTGCCTGACTCATTACTTCTTTTGCATTGGCTCAAAAGGAAGTTCAGCACTTACTTCAGAAGGACCAAATATCCACTGCTTTTCCTCTCCTTTTACTCCACAATTTCATAACCATAAAAAAAAATTAATCATACCAGATCTAGGTCTTAGCTGATTACTGTTCACTATATGATTATTTCTTCATTAATTCTATCATATACAGATTCGATCTTGAACTAGCTTGAAAAGCTAGCTTGAAAAGCCTGAAAGGCTTTGTCCCAAAAGAAGGCTAAGAAACAAGTAAAAAACATCCTCGTGATCTCATCTGCTATAATAGTTTTGTGCCATTTCACTCAACTTCCCACACAGAGCTATGCTATCCTAAACTTACTAAGTCATTCTTGGGTTAGTTTCATCTCTTCTCACAGCTAAATGGCCCCTATAGCTGATTCCTTTCTTATTTTTTCTTCAATATTCTCAGTCAGAAATTTGAGCTGATTAAGAACTTTTAGATTTTTAAATTAAAAATCATATAATTATTTTTTTCTTCAAGATTTTAAATATTTTCTCTTTTGCACTGATTTTTTCCAACAATTTCATTTTTTGCAAGTATTTTCCTCTTCTTGTAATGACTGAATTTACCATTGTAATATGTATTCGCCACATATATAGTGAAAGAAACTTTTAACCTCCATTATTTATTATGAATTTCAAACATCTTTTTCACTCCTTAAAAGTCATTGTATGGATTGAAACACACAAATACATACTGTGATTTTATAATACATTTCCTTGAAGACTCATTATTCCTTATATATTCTGATTGACTATAGGTCAGTAGGCTATATTGGATTCTTCCTAGAGAGAACATAGGCATAAGACATTTTTGGTAGGAAATTGATTTAAGTTTAAAATACCAATTTTTTATCAGCAATTACAGTGGTGACACCATTATTTTTCTGGTTGTAACAACATGGTGTGCAATTTTGCATGCCATATCATACTCAGCTACAGTAAGTGAAAGTGACAACCTGCCTGGCCTCAAAGATACTGTTTTATCTCCCAATAAAGTGAAAAATGACAGCAACAAATCAGGTAAAACACCACAAATGGATTCTTTTTTCTCAATTAAATAGACTGAAGAGAGAGGTAGTACCCACTTATTAAATGTAGTAATCACACAAATTAAGAAAATATTTCATTTACATAATAACAATGCTTACAATACATAAAAAGGGTGTAGATTCTTCTTTATAAAAACTATAATAATTTTTAATCCTCTCAAGTATACTACATGTGAGATATGTCAAAGAAACAAACAAAGAAATAAAAAAATAATTTATACAATACATATGATAAATGGTGAGGAAATATGAGTAACAACTTAGAAACAAAATGCTAAGACACTAAGACAGTAATGCTAAGACAGTGAAAGACACTTTATTTTCCTGTGTTATGCAAATAATATCTTATAGTTTGAATCATACTTTAGTTGAAAGTACACAAAGTCCATTACAACTGTACTTAGAAGATTACTTAATCAGTTGCTAAAGCAAAGCAATTTCTGGCAAGAAGTGTGAGAAGAACTGCTTATTTGATATAATGGAATGCTTTATTGCACCTAATGGCACTAGATAAAGTAGGTAGCTAATGGCAGCAGGCAGCATTCATTTGACAATGAAGAAAATTCAGTGAAGCTGACTTTAGGATATTTGGCAATGTGTAAAATTTTACAGACATTTTTGGCTTTATATGTGTTGACATATTTATAAAATGGGGATATTAAAGTGCATTAGGACTATCAGAATTAATACTGTGCCTTAGTCAAGGTTTATTTGCTAGTGTTAAATATTCAGACTTCCAAGTCATACTATCAAGTACTTGTAAGGTGCAACTTCACCAGTGCTGAGTGCAGAGGGACGATCACTTCCCTAATCTAGCTGGCCGCGCTATTTCTGATATAGGCCAGGATGTTGTTGGCCTTCTTGGCCACCTGGGCACATTGCTGGCTCATAATCAGATGGCTGTTGACCAAGATCCCCAGGTCCTTTTCTGCCAGGCAGCTTTCCAGCAATTCTTCACCAAGACCAGTGCTGCTGGGGTTGCTTTGACCCAAGTGCAGGATCCAGTACTTGGCCTTGTTGAATCTCATAGCATTGGCTTTGGCCCATGAATCCAGCCTGTCTGGATCCCTCAGTAGAGCCATTGAGTGTTTAGTCAAGTGTTTGTGATTAATGAACCTAACAAAGAAATCTGGTCTTACTATTATAAATATTTGTGCATAAATATGAAAATTTTATCAGAAACAGCACATTAACCCTAGTGCTAGAAGCTATGTGAACCAGAGGGAACCATGGGTGAATGAGGGGAGAGCAGTAGATGCTGTGTAGCTTGACTGCAGCAAGGCTTTTGACACAGTCTCCAATAACATCCTCACAGGTAAGCTTAGTAAGTGTGAGTTAGATGCGTATACAGTGAGGTGGACTGAGAACTGGCTGAATTGCAGAGCTCACAGTGTTGTGATCAGTGTCACAGAGTCCGGTTTGAGGCCTGTAACTAGTGGTGTTCCTCAGGAGCACTGGATCCAGTCTTGTTCAACATATTCATCAAGAACCCAGCTGAGGGAAGAGAATGTGCCCTCTGCAAGTTTGCTGGTGAAACAAGACTGGGAGGGGTGGCTGACACAACAGAAGTTTGTGCCACCATACAGGAAGATCTGGGCAGGCTGGAGAGTTAGGTAGAGAATAAGCTGATGAAACTCAATAATCGCAGCATCCTGCACCTAGGGAGGAATAACCCCATGCACATTAGGGGCTGACCTACTGGAACACAGCTCTGTGGAGAGAGGCCTTGGAGTCCTGGTGGACAACAACCTGACCACAAGCCAGCAACATGAACTTGAAGAAGGCCTATGGTCTCCTGAGGTGTATTATAAAGAGCATGGTCAGAAGGCCGAGGGAGGTTATCCTCCCTCCCTACTCTGCCTTGTTGAGGCCACATCTGGAGTACTGTATCCGGTTCTGGGCTCCCCAGGTCAAGAAGTTCAGGAAACTACTGGAAAGAGTCCAGTGGAGGGCTACAAAGATGATCAGGGGAATGGAGCACCACTGTTACAAGGAAAGGCTGAAAGACTTGTGTCTGTTAAGCCTGGAGAAGACTCACAGGTAATCTCACCGATGCTTATAAATATCTAACAGGCTGATGTGAAGGCTCTTCTCAGTAGTGCCTGGTGACAGGACAAGGGACAACAGACACAAACTAGATGACAGGAAATTCCATCTCAACATGAAGAAAAACTTCTTTACTTTCAGTATAACGGAACAGGCTGCCCAGAAAGGCTGTGGCGTCTCCTTTGCTAGAAATATTCAAAACTTGCTTGGATGTGTTCCTATCTCACCTACTTAAGATGACCTACTTTGGCAGGGGAGTTGGACTACATGGTCTCTGAAGGTCCCTTCCAACCCTTACCATTCTGTTATTCTGTGATTCTATGATTCCACAACAGCAACATGCACCATAAGCTAATGTGACTTTCTAAGAGTCTCTCTTTGGCTAACCGAAGCAATTCAACCCTGCTTTATGACTGTCATTTGGAAGTTCTGAGATCTTTGTGACAGCATTTCTTCCAAGTTATATGCATCTAGTTAATTTACATTGCTACAGTGCTCAGAGCACTCAGAACATAATCCCATTCTCCATGGTCCAGTCCACTAGAGTCAAAATTTGGGCTGAATTTCATTTTTAAATAGTTGTCACAGATCTATGAAAAAGTGTTGTGTGATTGTGCACGTGTGTGCATGTTGTCACTTCTGAGTCATATAGGTGCTATGTTAAAGTTGTAACAGCACTAAATTAATCAGAAAACTTAAATATAAGGAACTCAGTAATTTCAGAGAGGCACACCTCAAGTAATATATTTCAGAAGAAAATACCTTATTGCAACTAAGAACTTCAGCTTCCCAAAAAACCCCAAGAAATCTCCCAATCAGGTTTTTTTTTTTATATTATCAGGTGACTATCATCTCATCAAATGCTTTTCTACATGGTTTTTGCTCTTATATTGAAGAAAGCTAGAACAAGATTTTAGACAAAGTTTAGCAAGGGCTATGAATCTAGCTGACAGCTGAAGAGCATGCAGAAGCATAAAGTACTTAGACACCACAAAGGATATGTAGGCTTCCATTGTGGAAGGAAAATATGTGCCCTATAAACTATTCCTTAGGAGTTCTAGTATTATACAGATATAGCAGACAAAAGGTACCATCAAATGATTATAAGGGAATTAGTGGTGTTCCATGCAGCATGGATTATTAGCCTCTGGAATTAGAATGCAAGGAAAGAGCAATTCTAGCTGTTTTTTTCAAATGTTATGTTCCAGTTAACAGGCAGGAAATAAAAAGGTCATTGTAAAAATGCAATAGTGTTTTGCCCTACTGCTTGTTTTGGAGGCAAATGTTTTATTAAGATAATATAGCATTCTTTTCTAGGGACTGACTTCCCATGCTAAACAGAGGCAAATGGTTCAGACTTCGGTCTTTTTGATTTCTTTTGCTCTTTTTTTTGGACATTTAGGATTTATAATTTAGGGCATTTAGGACAAAATTTAAGATTTTGTATTTCTTTTGGGGAAGAAAAAATAAAATCTGAGATATTCCAGGATACCTCAATTTTGGGAGGAAACAGCAAACCTTTTTTTTTTCATTTTTTGAGGTACTGATTGCAATCAGAAGTAAATCCCACAATGCTTCATATTACAAATTAAGTGCAGCATGTAGCCTCATCACCTCTACTTGCTGTGAGGTTTCCAGGAAGGTTTGAATATTATAAAATATGTAGTATGAGTAGGAAAAAAAAGAAATTTGTCAGCGATTTGTAGCATATGAAGGCATGGCCCCATGTCTGGTTACACCCTGGGTCACAGGTGCAACCAGAATAATTTATTACCATAAACACGCATCTTATATAGTACTAATGTATCTTCTTTCACAGCCAACAGGCCCCTGCAACCCCCAACTACTAGGTGGGCAGAATTCCCCTCAATCAGTGGGCCGCCAGGCATTATTTATGGGTCATTAGGACTTGCTCACGAGCCTTTCCTGACAGTGTTCCTGCTTCTTCTATTCCTTCTTCTGGCCTCTGCTTCCTTCACAATCCTGTTACCATCCTGTTCTACCACAGCAATTGGGTACAGAAAAGAAGAGAATAATGCAAAGAAGTATTCTGATTGTAAAGTTCTTAATTTCCAGACGTAAATCTCTGTAGTTACCATCTCAGAGAAAAGTCAATGGATGAGCAGCAAAACATTACCAACCTCTTCTGTCCCAACCCCTCCTTATATTACTGAATTATTTGGCAGGGATTTGTCTTCTGACAGTTCAAAACACATATCTCAATTATTTTCTATCTCTTTTTCTCATTTTCTGACATATTTGCTTTTGGGGGTTCCTTACAAATTTATAGTTCCCTGATACGCCTAATGCCTGCTTCTCATTTATACTATCTTCCATTTAGTGTTTTGGGAAATGCTGAGGAACTTTAGAAATTAGAGAGATTTAAAAATTGCAAAAAACAATATAATTTTTTTTTCACAATTATCGTATAAGATTTGCACATATGTTTTACCCCCTGTTTCTTTTAAGGGGCTTCTTTTTAAACTGTAATGCCAGGAGAAAAGAAAGACTATAATTTACTATTCACTATTACATACTTTATATTCTATGAGAGGTCATCTTGCACTGCACTACACTGGAACTTTTATATGGCATACTGCTTCTGAAACTCAGCTAATCCATCACCTGGTGGCAGGCTGCACACAGTTAGCATTAAAAGAGAACATCATCTGTCAGATTCAGATAAGAATCTATATCTATTTGTTCATTTTATGAAGCTTTAGAAACAGGTATAAGCAACTACTACAAGGCATCACTGTAAGGACCAATGTTATCTGTCAGTGTACTATACAGGATACCAATCCAGACTGACCACATCATTAGGTGTTATTGAACTGTTCCAGCACTTACACAAAAGTATGACAAAATAAGGTCTCACCAGCTACACAAAGTGTAGACATGCCTTTTTTCCCTATACATTTGGATGCAGTGCTAGTACCACAGAGAATTAATGACACTAGATAGTTTGGCCATTGCTGTCAAGATCCATGAAAGTTCAGAATACAATAAATTAAAATTCTTTATTTTTATCATTCAAACCATTTAAATACACAATAGGAAAGCATTATTCATCACACTGATCTAAATTGTTAGCTTAGACAGTTCACAAGAACTAAAAAGTTGAGTTGTGACACAATTCTTAGAGAGATCAAAGACAGATCTTCTGTAATGGTATCAGCTCCCATTTTTAGTGGCCAAACCCTATATTCACTAAAAGTAGTTAATTCTGTAGTTTCAATATACTCCTCAGAATTTCCCCAAACTAATGAAAATGTACTGTAAATGGCTTTTGGTCTAAAATTTCATCTCTATGAAGGTTAAAGATCATAAGAACTCAGGGTCAAATCTACATTATCCCTGATTCATTCCTAAACTCCAAATCTGAGTTGTTTCCTAAATCCTTGATCTTCATTCTTTCTGTGATACTGAAAGAAAATAAGAAAATATTGTGTATCACAACATCTTCACAAAAGCTTGTTTCCTTAGATATGCGGGAGATTATATCTGTTAGTTTCTTCATATTATATTTCATAAAATATTATGGATGAAATGTCAAATCATTGTGAATCTACCTCTAAAAGAGAAGTAATTTTTGTATAAGATTGATCCTTGTTCCCTAGAAAACTTCTGATCCTTTAAAGATCCAAGTATACTTTAATTTTGTTTTATACTTGGTCTAAATGACAGGTTTTAAATATCATGAGTTTTCAATGTTCAAAATAATGAGTTTTAACATTTAAGTATTTAAGTATATTCAGGTGATTTAAATATAATGAAAAATAGAAAAAGAAAAAAGAAACAGAAAAGACTCTTCTTAATTAGTGTATTTGACACTTCTGCTCTGTGGACCATGATTGATTAGTGGTAAAGTACTTCCTGTAACTCAAAGTTCATCTCCTTCTTCAGTATGGCTGTATTTCTGTATGAATTAAAGGAAAACTTTCTGCACACAGTATTTGGACACTGGATTACTGGTCAGTACAGTATGGAGAGTGTATTTGATAAGGATTTTTGATTTACAATACTTCCATTTGCTTGCTGGGGCCTGCTGGTTGGATTTATGTAAAGACTATCTATCAGAAACCCAAACCAGCTTGCCAACTGATTTTAGTATGGAAGGTTAGGATCTTAGATTCCGCTCTTTACATATACTACTCTGGTTTTGGTAGAAAAGGCACTTTTGTAGGCAAATTCTTAGGTAAAGACTTTGATTCCTCATTAAGAGCATTCTCTAAAAGATAAAACACAAAACATATTTTTGTTAAAGCTGAAGACTCAGAAGTTTGAAACGTGCTTATAATCAAATCATTATTTGCTTATTTGAGGAATATGCCCAATATAGTTTACATATTTTGCTCTTCTTTTTTTTTTTTTTTGTTGTTTAGATTAACACATTTGTTTCAAGTTTCTCTCTGAGAGTCCTAGCACAGCAGAGTGTGCATGTTTACATGCATTAGTTATTCCATTGTGTAACCATTGAATATTTTTTTATGCTAATCTTTTTTGGCAGTACAGAACCTTTTTTATTCCAACTGATTGTGTTTGGATACCTTTCATTTTATATGGAAACTCTGAGGTCAGTGAGTACTCAAGAGTATACAATTCTTTTGGGTTGCCTTTTTTTGGGAGTTTTGTCTGTTTGTTTGTTTGTGGGGTTTTTTTTTTTCAGTTACTAGTAAGATCTGATTTACTATTGGATTTTGCCTTAGGAAGCTTACAACTCCTCAAGCCAAGCACTCAGTGACATAACCTCTTGTTCAGAAATTTACAAGTCAGCAGCAGCAGATTTGACCTCTTGATGACAAAATGAGCTCTATCCCTACCTTGCTGTGTTGCGGCTTTCCAGTTTTGCATTTTTCTGGGCTTTTTACCTTTCATGTCAGCATTTTTCTCTTCAGTCTTGAATCTGCTGCTTATAGCTGACTCAACAGTTACAGTCCTTTGTTCCTTCTTTTCTGATGCTGCCTGGTCTTAACTCTGATACTAGCCCAAAGCTTACTAAAATTTTCATAAAATAAAGCTGAACTGAAGTGCCATGGATATACTTTGCAAAATTATCTTTTAGGACCTGGTGTCTGAACCCTGGACTCAGGAAAATCAAATGTGGGAAAGTAATCAAATATATGAGTTGGCTGCAGTCAGCGAGACTTTCTGGGGTGGTATTCTAGACAGAGAAAAGGGAATGTAACCTTTCCTGCAGATTTTGATCTACAGCCTTAGACCATCTCCTCTGCTCTCATCTTTTAATAAATAGCTATCCAGAACACAGTTCTGTCTCCAAAACCTCCTGCTTCAGCCTTAATCTGCTCCTTATAGTATTTTCAGATGAGATTTTGATGAACTCGTTGATGAACTCGTTTTGATCGTTGAATTTCATGGTAGTACTACCTTGCTTCATCTCATTACACATAAGAACAGGAGAATGCACAGCAAAATGTCCAGGAGAGGATTCAGTAGTATATTTTACCAGTTTTACCATAGTTACTGCTATGTACACAGTTCTCTTTTTCCAGTTCACTGCTTATGTCAAAGATCTTTCAGTGTTAGGATATTTAAATATACCTTAAGGTCCTTCTACAACCGACTGAATTGGCCTTAACATTGCTGTAGGACTTGGTTCAAGGAGAGCAACATAGATAACTTCTGGTCTTTCTCCTCCTTCTGGTTTTAAATAAGTCACGTACATATTTTCTTATCCTTTCTTGAATTATATGCTGGCAATATGCCTAGTATTTCTAAAAAGTCTGTATGCTGATTTTGAAAGATTTTAGATCTTTCATGTTTATCACAGGACATCACTGAGGTCATAAACCAGAATTAATTTGATTTCATCCACAATTAATTTCAGAAAAAAGATGGTAGTCACAATCAGCATTTCAAGCAGAGGCACACAGTAAGTTCTGATGTTAATTTTGATGTTAAGGCCTCAGGAAAGCATAAAGTTCTGGTTTTATAACTATTAATTATGGGCTGAAAGATTTCAGGGATCAAACATTTTACCCAAACAATTTATTTGTTTAAAAGCGCTGCTTTGTAGCAAATGTTCCAAAAATCTTAAAGAGCCTATTATCTCCATTGTGCTGCTGCCTCCTCCCTTATTCCAAAAAAACCCACAAACAACCCAAAAAACCCAAAACCCTCAAAATCAAAAACCAGAGTGAAAAATTGAAAAATTCATGGGTTTAAATATAGTTGGTTGTTCTGAAAACAAATGTGTTGATTTGTTTTGTTCTTCCTTTTAGCATCAGATGTGTTGTGTGCTATTTCTAAATAAATGGTGCCATAAGACAAGCATATGTTGTTCTGTATTATGCACTGCAGGTGCTGCAGTACAGGCTTGCATAATGTGCCACCTGAAACTCAGAGAAGCTATTTCCTTTAAAAGGCCAGATTGTGGAGCCCTAGCTCACACTGATAAGCACTTACTGATGCAAGCAGTTCCATTAAAGCCCCTCCTTTCAAGTAAGAACTAGCTTAACATGAGTAAGTTTTATAGGCCAGCTCTTAGCTTCCCGTGTATTTTGGCATTAACAATCACATACTGACTGATTCATTTTTAGATCCCCTATACCTACTAAAATATGTAGAATATGGAGATTATTGGCAAGTACTTAGGAGTTAAAATCTGTTCCACATTACACAATATATTAGATTAAAAATTTTAAGTGTAAAATCCAGCAGACCTCTGCTGTAAGTGTAGATTTTAGATTTTACTTCTAATAATATTGAACCTTAGTGATACATAGGTCAGCAAGTATTTGTTTATGTTAAGACTGAATACTTACGTATACTTGCCATATAGCAAGGAGGGTAGAGTCCAAGGCAGATGGTAACTGTATCTAATAGGGAAGGTAGGTAGAAAACTAATGGGTTTTTTCTGGCCCAGACATGTAATATGGGTTTGTATTATAAAACTCTATACTTCTCCATTTATAGAATGTGGAGTTCTGCTGTGACGTCTGTGATAAACTGTTTTAATCTGTATTGAAATGATTTCTGTTTACCTCTTCACAAGCCTGCTGCTTTTAGAATCTGAGTTCATTGGGATAGAGACTACTGCAAATTTATTTGGTGTATCATACATTTTCTGCCTATACAACAAAAAGGATATTCTAATAATACAATTGGGGCACACCAGCTACAGGGATAATTGTGGAGGAAACTAGTCCACATTTAGACTGAATTAGTAATTTAATTCTCAATTGCCTATATTTGAAAGTTGTCTTTAAAAGGAAACACAGTTGTGAAAGCTGCTGCTATCAGCATAAAGAAAATGCAAAAAATCAGCATGGAGGCATAATGATTGAAACCTCAAACAAGGCAAATAGTAAGTTCCAATTGATAGAGCTGTGGGTTACATACGTATTACAGAGGAAATACTGCAAAATTCTTCCGGACTTCTCTCTTGCTCCTGATGGAAAACTATAAA
Organism: Scolopax mira; assembly: GCA_004320125.1. Classification (NCBI taxonomy): domain Eukaryota; kingdom Metazoa; phylum Chordata; class Aves; order Charadriiformes; family Scolopacidae; genus Scolopax; species Scolopax mira. The sequence goes on from BJBW01010150.1 coordinate 41,365, forward strand.
TATGATGACTAGGGGAAGAAATTAATACAAATTGTACTGTGGTCCAACCCCAGTGCAGACCAAATATTGTATGCATTACCTTAAACAACTTTGTATGGCTTCTTGGGTCACAATTGCAGAGCTGTTGTACTCAGGTAGATTTTGATGATGTGAAAAGACACAATTTTTTTCGTTGTCATATCCATGATTATTTATATGTATATAAAGCACCCAACATCAGTGTAATATGCACACTATGTATATATACTATATATACATATGCATATATGCATATATATGTATATATGTGCATACATATCTCTAAATGCACATACATACATATATTATATATAGAAGTTATAACACTGATGTGAACCCTGACTGTGATTTGGGTTGAACCATAAGCAAATAGGCTAAAATTACTAAATGTTGCCTAGGGCAACATTTTGTTGGTGGGTGATGTGAAAAAAAATAGACACATCCTATTCTAATTTTCCATTCTTAGTCTAAATTTTTTCTATAAAATAAATTAGGTGTGTCATCATCAATATCATGCCTGGTATTGCTTCCTAGCAGATGCACGATTATTTCTCTATTATTTTGGCTTCATCTTTCTGTTTGTCAGATAATTTGACTTTGTGGGCACTTTGCCATCTAAAGGATCATTTAAGTGATGCAATAATTTGATACTTAGTGTTACCACGTATGTTGTTCCCTATAGGCATTTTGAATTCTGCAACTTTTTATTCATCTACTTTCTACTGACATAGACGTAAAGACAGTTCAAATGAGAAAAAGGAGCTTCTACTGTCATTCTAGTGAATACTTTCACCAAAAAAAAATGTGAGTATTTAAGAATATGTTCCTTCATGTCTTTCTATAATTCTCTTTCTTCTTTGCCAAGAAGGGCTTTTTTTCAGAATTTTTCAGAATTTTTAAAAGTTAAGATTTGGAGTCCATTGGTATTCTTTCTTAGGAAAAAATGGATTTTTTTTCCCCCATATTATAAATTCAGGTAGCCTGTGACACTCTTGAAAGAAAAATTCAGCTGTAATTTGAATCTAGCACTGTTGTAGGTGTGTGTCACAGTGGGGTGTGGATCACAACTCTCTGACTGTCTCAAATGCGTGACTCATTCCATCTGTGACACACAGTCAAATCCCCCTTCCCTGAAAAATCACAGCCTTTGAAACAGGTCAGTTCATACCCTTTCTTTGTCCTAACATCACATTAGGATATGACAATCTCAATTACATTTGCTCCTAAGTGCAACTGCACTTTCTGGTTTACATATACCCACAATGGCATTTGTGGAACTGGGGGGACTGTGAGGCTTGTGCCAGTTAAACAGTGTGGCAATTTAAGATCTAATGTAACTCTTCTTGAAAATAAATCTATCAGAAATTTCTTCGTCTGCTGTAAACAAATCTAAATTCAAAACATTCATCAGTCATATTATTCATATGTAAATCCCATACATAATATTCTACCAATAGGTTCTGCATGCTTGTGGTTTTTTGTTGGGACTTGCCAAATCTGGCAGATGGCTGGAGGTGAGTCTGGGCACTCAGTCCCAGTAAGCACACACCGAAACACATGTAAGCAATACTCATATATGCACATAGACTGCTCACCCTTCTCCTCAGCTGGTTGGGCTGAACATTCGTTGGTGACCATGTGCTGGCACATGCACCCATTCTGGTTTCAGTGGCTGCTACCATGGACACATGGACCTTGACCTGTGGTCCCCTCCCAGAGCCACCACCCACCCCTCCACACACTGATGGTACATGGTCTTTTACCTGGGATATGGAAATAGAGATCAGAGAGAAGACAGGGCAGACCATGCCAAGGAGGTGCAGGGCATGGCCCCACAAGCCTACCCACCAGCCCCTGCTCACACCTGTCTGGCTCCTTGTATCCCCTTTCCCCAGTGTTTCTTCACTTGCTCCTTGGGGGAACAAGAGCAACCACCCTCATGCCCACCTCTCCTACCTCTGGTTCCTCCCATGCACATCCCACAATAAGCCTTGTGCCACCCCCTAGACTCCATGAAGTGTCCTGCATACCCAGAGAGTGACCCCTCAAGTTGTGATGAGACCTGGAAAGTCCTCACAGATTCATGGTGCTGGGTTTCCCCAAGTCCCATGGGTGCAGGCTCCCTGGGACGCCCTGTGGAGGAGCAGGCAGGCTCTGAGGTTCTGTCTGGGGTATAGGGTCTAGGGTTTCATGTATGGATGTTGGTATTATTTGGGTTCCCTGACCTGTCTTTTTTCCCCTGCTTTCCTCTCTTGTGTGGAAACAGGCTGTTTTATCACTTAAGATAAGAGTTTTACCATGATAAATCAGAAATATTCAATATATCTCGTGTCCCTGTGCAATAATATATAATTTAAATAGAAAGCACTTTGTGATAATGGAATATTCCGATACCTATCTATCCATAAAGAAATTTGGACTTATAAATAGCTATGCTTCATGAAAATTAAGCCTAGCTTTAACTTGACTGTGGAGTGTAATGGCCTGAATTTTGACTCTTAATTTTTAAAAAAATCTGCTGCAAGTATGTCCCAGTAGAGGCAGATTACGGTTTGAGGTCCATTGAAGTCAAGGTACAAAATAACCTCACCTGAGATTAATCAACACAGCTCAGTTAATTTTCTGCTCTCAAAATTATGACCTGCTACTTTAAAACTGTTACTACAGTATTCCTCTGAAACAACAGCAAGTTACACTAAAGTGAAAATTAATTCAAATGAGCTTTATTTCCAAATACTCGTTGGTGGGTGGCTGAGATTTACTGACTGCTTTGCAAAAGTCAGAAGCCCACATCAGATCCTTGAAGACATCCAGACCTCAGCTGTTGTTGTGAGTTATTCCACCCTGTCAGCAGCTCAAGGTTCTTCCTGGCTCCCCTGAGTGACAGCTCCTAGACCTATGCTGTCAGGAGTGAGAGAACAGGATCATGTATTTTTTCTAATCTTATTTATGCTAATACATGGGTTATGGTTTCTTCTCGTCCTCCCAACATGAATTTGCACATGCACATTCCCCACTGCCTTCTCACTTTTCTCCAACACTTAGTGAAGGAACAGCCTCACAGTGCTGGGAAGGACTGGGTGAGACATGGTTTTTGAAAAACCAGCTTTAGCCTCATGTATGTTGGTGTGTTTCTGTGACTGAAGTAAACAGAATCAAACCCTATTAACATAAATATTTTTTTCTCAGAAAAAGTAATCTCTTTGCCATGACTTATGATTGCTGGAATCTAAAGTGCATTTGACATAATCTACTTAAACATTCTGAGGCAATAGACATTCTTCATATGGGATGGTTAATAGTTACAAAAGCCAAATAGGGACTAGTTGGAAGAAAATATTCTTGTTGAGCTAACTTCTCGATAGATCAGCTTATTGCATAGTTTGGCACATCCCAGGCAGATCTAGAAGGTAGTTTACTTCCAGAAATATTTCTCCATAATTAACTTTTGGGACTGTAACTATACCTCACAGTAAATAGTAATAGATAATACATATATTTTTGTCCTTCCTAATTCCATGATGAGGAATGCAGATTTGTAAAGATGAATGTTAAAATTAATCCTTGTAAACAATCAATCTGGGCTGAGCCAGGCATCAAATGGACAGGGACTAGAATATATTATTTCAAGAGTATTCTTCCATCTTTTTTATCTATGGTAATTTAGAAGAAGTTTATCGTGCATGCTCTGTTTAGATGGAATCTAAAACATTTATCATTGCAAGAAGACAGATTTGATAAAACCAGCAGTAATGATCAAATGATTACACTTTAAGCTTGTTCTTATATAGCTTATTATATTTAAATGTTAGAGAAAACAATGGATTTGACACAAATACCAGTTTTGCATGCAGCCATTTTAGCTGCTTATTTTAACTATGTTTTCAGTCCAATGTATTATTTTCTTCAAACAGTTTGCAAAATAGACAGTGAATTCATTCTTATTGATTAAACTATTATTAGATGTTACAATCAATGCCCTCACAGTGGTTGCATGTATACTCATATATGTATATATACACTCATGCTTATAAATAGAGAAGTTGTTTCTGTGGCTGAAAGCGGTTGTGGCTGCAACAGACCCGTTCTTGATTCCTGGCATGGAGGAAGGTTGTGACAGGAAAATAACATATCTGATCCAGAAATTTTTAGATGTGTTGTAGTATAGAATTAAAACTCTCACCATTATATCCACACTTATGTCAAAGCACAAATTGTTGTGAAAAATATGGTGTGAATTCCCAGTAAATGCTGTGAATTCCACTCAGGTATAGTTAAGAATTTGTACTGGACTATTGTGTTAATAAATTTTTTATTAAGCATTTATACACCACTTTCTTATCAAAGATCATTCATTAAGACACACTCTTAGTTTAAGGCTTTGTTTGTATTATAATTGAAGCTTTCACGCCTTCAGAAAAGGACAGGGCAGTATCCATTGCTTCTGCCATGGAAATCACCTCATGAGTAGTAGTTTTGTATTTCTGTCCTACAAATGCCTTCTCTCATTTGTATTGCTTGTGTGTAAGTATATTTTCAACTGATAATCTCTGAATGTATGTATATAAAAAACCTATTTTTTAATCTTTGATTAAGATGCTTCAGTATATTAAATTTGTATAGGCTTAATATGCTCAGTGTGACCATTAAATATTTATGAAAAGGGAGCTGTTATATCTGACTGTAGATGTTCACTGTATGTTGTCATTTCTTGTCATTCCTTGCCAAAGTGACCCTAAATTATAACTTGTCTAACGTACTATCATTGCTATGCCAGACATTTGGTATTTGATGTAGAAAATGCCATTGTGACTGTAAAGGAATGATGCATGGAGATCTATGCAATACTTTTGTGTGTGTGTGTGTGTGTGTGTGAGTGTAAGAAAAGTGAATCTTTTAGAAAAACTGATTAACATATAGGAAAATAAGACGAAAATAGACTAATGCATTAAGAAATTTTATTTTCATAAAATGTCTTGCAGATATACATTTCCCTAATAAACTACTCTTTGTGTGTATCAAAGTAATATTTTTTTCCATTTTTATTTCTTAGCAATGGTTTTAAGTCTTCAAATATAACTATGAGCTGGAAAAATAGGGAAGTCATTTTATATATGCCACATTCTATGGATATAAATAGTGTACATAGTCCAGAATGCAGAGGTGAGTACTCCAGAACACAGGCAACTCCTAAAAAGAGTACAGGAATATTTGAAATCATTATTTCTGATTCTGGCCCAACAATGCCCTCCAGACCCCAAGGGTGTAACCACCTCAACTTAAGGTCATCTCTGATACAGTGAAGCTTGGTTAATTTGGGGTGAAACTTCTGTCAAAACAGTGAAGTTTTGAGACAGGGCTGCTTGAGAAGCTTTCCCTGGGCCTTGAGAGCTCATTTATGTCCCAGATCCTTGTGTGGTATCCTGGCCAAAGCTGTGGCTGTAGCTAGGAGCCAGCCATTTCCCAGCCATGCACCAGCCCGTTGGCCAGACCTTGGATCTGCCTGGTGTCTGTAGACTAGTCCCTAGCTAGCCCCTGCCAGCTGTGTGGTGGGGCAGCCCTTGGTAGGCATGTCCTCATGCTTCTGTATGTTGAGGCAGGTGGACTGAGGCTATGCTCCCATTTCCAACACCACATTGAAAGAAGAAATTGTGGCTGAAAAGACTTAGCCTGGCTGAAGGAAACTTAGCAAAAACTACTTAGGAAGAATTTCTAACGGGTATATGGTGAAAACCACATGGAAGATACAGAAGGAGTTGTCACAAATGAATGGCAGTGACAAAAAAAAATGTTCATTTCTCTCTGGCACCAGATGATGCTGTTTTCTAACACGAGACTACAATGAAATATACACATTTGAAACAATTGCTGCCCCAGTTCTCCCCCCAGGTCTTGTCACTGTTCTGCTGGCAGGAGTTGCCTTGTCTTCCAGTCTGCCCATGCGTACTGCTTATACATCACTTACTTATCACCATGCTGTCAAAGCAAACTGGCTTAACCAAATAATTTGAAATAGTAGATCTTTGCTAATGAAGCCCATTTTGATGGAAACAGCACAACGAAAATTCACACAAGAGCTGAACTGGCTCATCAGAGGCTGTTAAAGTGTTTGGTCCCTAAACCGAAATGGCTTTAACAGACCTAGCATTTTACCCAAGTGGCCTGGCAGATATGACAGAGAGCTCCAGTGGAGAAACAAATACAGGAATTGAATAGAAATATATAAGGAGAGGGAGCAGAGAAATGTTCATGCTGCAAATTGAGAGCTGGAAACATTTTGAGTGTATTCTGCAACAACATTCAATAGATGTCATTGTTTTATACTGTGATAGTCTTCTATTGAAAACATAAGAAACCTCAATGGATTGTGACTGCTCAAGGGTATAGGAAAGAAATGCTGAAATTTGAAAGAGCAGATTTTATATCTTTGAAAAAATGTTCTTACAAAAAGGCTGAAAAGCAAAGCAGAAAACCTCAGACATAGTATATATAGCCTGCAGGCTATTTCTGGACACTGTTCTCAAGAAATGAGTGATTTGCATACTAATGAGAAGAAAATTTGAAATAAAAGAGTGATATTAAAATCTCTGAGACTTATGGGAAGACAGTAAATGTATTGTTAGACAGAAAAAACTACCCTTTGCAAAGTGATCTCCCATCCTGAAGGAATTAGAAGGCAGACTATACGAGCTGACATTGAATTCTGAAAAATTACAGGAAATACATTGTAAAAAAAAAATTTAAATTTCAAGATTAATCATTTAAATACAATTAGTTTCAGAAATTATAACATACTGATGAATTCTAAAATATCCTATGTTGTTCTAAAATGAATTTATCTCCTTTTCTTCTCTGCTATCATTCTGCCTCAACATCTTTTCTTTTTTTCACCTTAAAAAAACATGTGGAAAATATCCACACATCCGAGGATACTTATTTGAAGCTAATACGAATTTTTTTATATAAATTGAAATTTTCACAGAAAAAACCTTTAGAGTAGTTTGAAATGACTATACATAATGATTGCTATCATCTTTTAAATCAAAGCACCAGGCTAGCTTCAATACCTCTATGAAATACTGATCGAGTTTTGTACTTTAATGGCAACTATGAAGTCTTGAGTATGATGGGTAAATTGATACCAGACAAGAAATAAAAGAGCTATCTAAGGCAGAGTATGTTCGTATAAGAATACTATAATAGGATGAAGTTTTATTTTTATATCTAGGATGTCTATGCCAAGATGCAATCAGCATCATGGTTTTTTTTCTTCTTTATTTAGTAGACTTTAATTAACCACAAAAGCTGAATATACTTTCACAGAAACATACATGGTGGAATAATGCTCAAAGGAAAGACTCTTCAGCAGAGAACTCTTCTCAACATGTGAGACTTGGCAATAAACATATTTAGGATTTTAATACTCTTTAAAAACTCGTATTGAAAAATATTCGCAAACATTTTCATTTTTCTCTCTAGCAAATACAATATCCCAGAAACAAACTCTTTCCATGAAACAAGAGAAACTGTAATCTGTATGTTAGCAGGAGAATTTTTTACTGTAATTTGAAAAACTAAAAGGGGTTGATCTCTCCTGGACTTCAACATCTACAAATTTGATCTGTAGATGACCCACATCTGAAATCACTACCTCTTTCTAGTCAGTATCGAGTAATAAAACTCTAAGTATAGACTAACACACACTGAGGAAGTAATTTATCTTTTTCAGATATCTTCATCATGATTTAATGTATTGCAGTCCTAAAGAGCCTGTTTCTCTTTATTGTTAATAAATGGACTTTAGACCATTAACGAGAAACCTCAGAGTAAAACAGAGCACATGAAAAGCCTGTTTCTTAAGGTTGATTTTAAAGAGAGACAAGATGAGAGTTTTCCTCAAAAATTTCAAATTTAAGTTACTAGGGAAAAAAAAAAATTGTAAATGATACTCAGTCAATACATGTAATGTTTCTTACGGTTGATTTTAAAGAGAGACAAGATGACAGTTTTCCTCAAAAATTTCAAATTTAAGTTACTAGGGAAAAAAAGGAATTGTAAATGATACTCAGTATTCATTCTAGGACACAATATCTTGGAAAAACCTCTAATATTAATCCCTGAAACGCACCTAGTTTGTTGTTCAAGATGGCATAAAATGGAAACTTCCTTCTAATTTTCTTCTTTTGGTTTCTTGATGCATGAAATTATGTCTTTTACTTAATTTTTATTAATAGTGAGGTCATTCAATCTTTGGACAATTCTTCAAGATGATTTAGTTAGTAGAACTTCAGGTGTGTTGTTATTTTCTTTTGCTAAAAATTCTTCTGGGAAAAAAGATAGGAAAGCTATTTATTAGATGTTTTAAGTAATTTTGTTTCATAAAGGAAGAATCAAAGAGAAGCAAAGAGAGTTAAAGAATGAGAGAAGGCACAAAGACTCAAAAAGAAGTTTCCCTTATGGAAGATTCCATAAAGAAACATATTTTTCACCTTCCGAAATTATGTGTTTGCAGGCAGAACAGGAACATCTTCATATTTGTGCATTTGGGTGCTAAAATGGTGAAAGAAGAACAATTAAGTGCACACCACATCTTTTACTTTCATTTTCCTCACTGATGGCATCTGCCATTTTCCTTCTCATTTTCAATTTGAAGAAAAAAAATCTGCTAGTAAATGACACCTTCTGATCTGTAGCATAGAAGCCTAGAGGGACTTGTTCACTCAAGCTCGCAGGTAACATGAGCAACATGCTGCAGCTCATATATTTTTTCCAATTCAAAAGTGCCTGAACACCTAGCTCTCAGATGACTTGCAACATGATGTGTAAGAGTGGATAGTTTCACACAGCTCATCTATTTTTTTCATCACATTTCATGGGGAAGAAAAAAATCCATCTGTGTCTTTTGCAGGATATGTCCACAATTTATTCTACAACTATTCCTTTCATTATGTTAATAATGGGTTTTGTGCATCTGCTCTTTGGCAAATTGTATACACAATTTACTTATGTTTTGGATATTTCCACAATGCAAATTTAAATAATTTCAAACACAGTTCAGCAGATGAATGGCCATGTCTGATTTCCTCAAAATCTCTATGAAAACTAAACTCATTAACTGAAAGAAACTGCATCAGCTCTGCTCCATTTTTGATGTACCACCTGGTATTGTTTAATTGAATTTAATTTAATAGAAATGATCCAATCATTCTCCCACCTCCTGTTCACTTTTACCTCTTCTTATAAAGCCACAATTCAGAGGAAAAATGTACTATCTACACATCAAAACTCCTCCTTTATTTTTTTCTTTTATTGAACCTTGTAAGTTATTGAAAATACACAGCATTTATTTCAATAATTTTTGATCATATGAAGTGAATCACATATTAATGTAATGAACTTAAAAATCAACTTAAAATGAACTTTAAAAATACAATCATTCATTTTAATACAAGAATTGAATTACAGGAAAAATATTAAGAACAAGACTTTGAGTCCAAAACAAACCCCGTATCTATCAACCTCTGTGTGGGGGGAGTGGGTAAGGAATGGGCAGAGGTTTGGCTATCACTCTCCACTTTCTGACTTGCTTTTTAAGAACTGTGTTAATATTCAGCTGAAAGACAGTAATTCAGTTCTGGCATGGATCATAGCTGCTACAACAATTCATTTTTACTTCCTGAGGATAAAGAGGAAAGAGAGAAATAAAGGTGACTAAAAGATGTTCCTGAGTTTCTGTGTTTTCTGGGAAAGCACCTATACTGATGCATTTTATGAGCAAATCCTTGCTCAAGGCTTCACATAACCTAGAAATGTAACCAGGAAGCCTTAAAAGAATTTTAAATCAAAAATTATGGGTGTTCCCAGGTACTTTTGAACCTTTTTTTAAGAGTATCCTTACTGCTTGCTAGAAATTCAGAAAAACTGTCTCATTGTCAAAACTGTTAAGATGCATGTGAAAAAGTATATTCAATCTACATATTTGGTGGGGATTTTTTGCTTGTTTTTCAGAACAGTAAAAATTTTTACTTCCTTTGGAAGATACTTGTTCTGAAATAAGAAAATAGGAACAGGTTAAATAAAAAGGATAACATTCTAAGATGTTGCAATTACTGGAGATTTTTTTCTGATTGCAGTTCATCTTTTGTCCATAAAAACAATATAGCCATGTAAGGATAATGGCTGACATTACATTTTAAAGCAATATCTAAAATTATGTGTTAACAGATTGTTTCATCCCTTGGAACTATTATGTTTCTTTCCCTAAAAGCTGAGCTCTGACTTACACGCATACAATGATTGCTCACTTGTTTCTTTGCATTTTTTATTTCCTTCACCTGTGTAGAAGACAGATCTTAAGATAGGGAAGAATCAATCTAGACAATCACAAATAAAAGTAAGAGATTTTATATTTAAAGTAAAACTAGTAAGTTCATAAAAGTCAAAACTTAATAATGGTCCCTTCATAAAGAATGAAAGCTACTTACAGAAAAGCTTTTTATCTTGGTCATGCACCTTGGGTGTGTCTGGAACGAAATTAATTCAAGTTTCACAGGATCACCTGACCTTAGAAGATTTATTACAACAGGCTATACAGGAAAATTTAGATAAATCAAAAAACATTTTAATCATGGACACCCATGATACAAAGCCAAAATATTGGTCAATCAGTGAGTATTCACTGATTATACTTTTTTATCCAGGCAATTCTGTGTGTAAATTAGTGAAAGAAGTGGAAGATAGCAGAAAACTTGCTTCCCTATGTAAGTGCAGGATACATGATAAAAAACAACTGTGATCATGTGCATCAAGGCAGCGCAGCTGTGAACATCATTGTGCCTCCCAGGGCACCATGAGTATCTGTAGAGTATGGCTGAAAATTCACAGTTTAAATTGATATCTCTCAAAGAATGTGGCCCAAATTTTCTGCAGCTACAACTTGTTTGTTTGCCTTTGGTCTTCTAGAACCAGGTATATGGGTATGCAGGTATGTTGGTGTTTTTGTAGGGGGGAGTACTCCAGTAGCAAGCTGTACTTTCTCAGGAAGATATTTCTTAGCCATCATTTTAAAGATGATTAGTGTCATCCAATGACCGGTATGTAAACAGAGTCTTTGAAGTTTCACTGACAGTAAATTTATAAGGAGTTTAGTTCATATGACCCAGTGGAATAATCCTTGCTTTAGAAGTAACATTGGACTGTTGAAAAGACCATACTCATTTTCTCTATATATAAAGGATGAAATTTCTGAAAAGAAATAATAGTGCTCTGACACAAAAGTTGCTAACATCTGATAAAATTATTCAGAAGTTAAAAAATATATATAGAAGAAAAAATAAAGACTTTAGCACAGAGAACTGCCATGGTAATATGGTAAAATTGCCAAATGTGTTCCATGACAAATCCTGTTTCTAACTTTCCAATTCTTCTAGGCTTTAATCACTTGATATGAAAATTTCTCTGCTTTCTGCCTGATTCTGGCTGAGCTCCTTAGGAAAATAAACCTGAAAAACTAGCTGGTTCTAGTTCCAAGTTAGAGACATTTTAATGCCCCTTTCAAAGGTAAAAATATTCTGGATTTTTTTCCCCTTAATTCCCTTTGAAGACAGGGGGTAAGGACTGGTAGAAAGGGAAAATGAAACTATGTTAAATATCAGAGGGACTTGAAGCAGAAACTTGACCTTTTGCAAGTGGACACAGACAATATTTGTGTCATTCAACATTGTGTCAAATGTGATGAAAGCTTACTTTTAAAACAGAAAGTTTTGATTATGTTAAGGAAATAGTTTTCATTCAGAAACCACTTATGTAGAAAAATCCTAGTTAATTTTTCCTAGTTCTTTCTTTTTGTTTTAAAGTTAGAAATTTCTGATTTCAACTCTTGGTTAGGTTAATGTACAAAGATCACTTTTGCATACAATGGAAAATTAATGAACAAAATGATACATGGAACATTGAACACAGGAAAGAAAAAATAACAAATTGATATATGTTCTGGTAATTTTCAGCGTTTAGATCTTTTAAATTTGCTGGAGTTACTATTGTGTGGTATGCAGAGATTAATTTGCTCAGCAAGCACTTGCAAAGGAAGTACTTGTGCTCTAATGAGTTTAAACCTTATGCCAGGCCAACTCTAATTGATCCTGCTCTTCAGGAGAAATCCTTTTCTTAATGATCCCTTCAAGCAGCTTAATAGACATGAGAAGATTTACCTTGTAGTCTTTCAAGTATGAGTTCTTGATGGAGACTTAATGAGTGACTTTCTGCTGCTTCTCTTTTGAGTTTATCACAAGCTTAACTCACCTCTGTTAATTCTAAAGTTAACAAGATATCTGACAACCTGCTGCATTGTTTAGCATCATTTAATTGGTAATTTTTTTTGGTAATATTGATTTCACTGAGAAAATCAGTATGTCTTCTGGCACTAGTAGTAAGTGTTACTGTCTCAGCTGTTGGTTTGTAGAAATACATTGATATTAATGTTTGTGACTGATATAACCTCTTTTCAAGCTTCAGGTAGATGGGGCCTATGAAAAGTTGAGAAAGTTTTCAGAAACCAGGAGTTTGAATTACTGTAAAAGAGAACTCAACAAAACAACAAAATCTATAAAATACACATTCTGATCAAAGGTTGCAGAGAGACCACTTATGTCCGAAGATGCTTTTCTCTCTTCTTTTCTCTCTTCTCTCTTCTTTTCTCTCTTCTCCCTTCCCTTCCCTTCCCTTCCCTTCCTTTCCCTTCTTCCCTTCTGTTTTTTTCTTCTTTCTATTTCCCTTTCCTTTTCCCTTTCCCTTTCCCTTTCCCTTTCCCTTTCCCTTTCCCTTTCCCTTTCCCTCTGCCTTCCCCTTCCCCTTTTCTTTCTTTTTTTCCCCCTCTTTTCTCTTTTCTTTTTTTCTCTGTTGTAGAGAAAGGAGTTAAACACCAAAGGAAAGGCCATGCTTGATCTGTGGATACCACAGTCAGAGTACTGCCAGGCAGTATTCACAGAAGACATTGTTTCTCAAAGGTGAGATTCTTTGTTCATCTATTCCGGCTGCAGAAGGAACGGTAGTTACTTCTATGCTTTGGAAAATGCAGTTTACTCCATTTAGTCTCTGGGAAAATTTCTGTGGAAAAACAACATTATAAGCTCACACTACTTCTTGCGACTTCACTTTAAGACTCCTACATGCAGAGAAGAGTCTCCACCAGTCCCACATTTGGGACCCAGTTACCAGTAGTTACCTGCTTATTAAATAGACATATAGTCAGTAGAATTGAATGTAACAGATTAACTACCTTATCTCCTACTGTATAGAAACTGGCAGAGCATAATCTGCATCTAAATCTGGGTTGAAATCTAGGTGTACTGGGTGGATAAGTGTTAATCTAGCCTCTATGCATTTAAATGTGAAGTAAAATCTGTATAATCTACTATGAAAAAAGAATAAACAAGCAAACAAACCCCACTAATACATGAAAAACAAAGTCCCTTCATGTAAGAAATAATGCATGACTCATACATACATATATGTGTAATATTGATTTCATGACTATTGTGGAGGATTTTATCTGCCCTCAGGTATGTTATTGAAAACCTGAGAAGAAGAAAACGCCATCACCATAAGAATCAGTTCAGGTTGGATTTCTCCAAAAATAGTCTATGAGAAAGCAGGAAAACGCTTATATGAACTGGACATATAGATAGTTCACCATATCAGTGTGGAAATGTAAGAAAGTAAAATATATGGATTATATAGCAAATGCACAAGTAGGTATTAGAAAGTTGGGAGAAAACATTAAAAACCAAGACAGAAGATCCTGAGGCTCTGCATAAGCAGAATATATTGCATATATTCTGTTAATTGGTGTTCATACTTACTCCCAGAAGGACAGGGCTTTCCAAGCTTCCTCTACTAGAGAAACAAATGGAACAACTGAGTTAAGTGAAATTAAAGATCGATCACAAAAAATCATGAAACAAAATATAAGGTTACACTATAGTTGTAAAACACATTCAAATTAAAAACAAGAAGAACATAACAAAATCATAACAAATCAACAAAAGCCAAAACCATCCAAACAAACAAAACTGCACTGATTTAGTCTAGTAGCAATACACTAAATCATCGAAATCATGCCACTGAAGTGTACTTGAGTTCATCCTCTTCTATGTAACACTGAAGTTTCCCACAAACTAGCAAAAGGATTCCAGGAAAATTAGACGGTAATTTCCTTTCATCTTAGTATTACCAGAGCATTTAACCATGGCAGAACTTTTTTAAATGATATGTTCTACCTCTAGTTCAGAATTTGCATGTGTGTTGGTCCACTAAAATAATAGGATGGTTAATATTCTAGTGTTCTGATGCAGGAGGACATTTTATTTTAAAATGTTTTGCTGATGTAAATTATATTTTCTACAAAATGTTTTGAGTTTGGTTTGTTGGGTATTAGGTTGTTGGGTTGTTTTGTTGCTTTTTTTTTTTTTTTGGGGGGGGGGGGAAGGGGGGGGGGAATTGTGAATACCACAAAAGCAAAAACTGGTTAAATTATGTGTGTATATCAGTGGAAAGAGAAAACACTTTTAATAGTAGACATTAGTGTCTCATATAAACATTTAGACTAGAATATGGAGTTAATATGCCAAGAAGAGAAGTTTCAGTACATATTTCTTTCTAAGCAATTAAACAACTAAGGTGATGGGCACCATATTCAAGACAGTACAGAATAGTAGTGTGTTATTCCTTCCTTTCTCCTGGTACTTTTTCTGCTGTGCTATTTATCTTTCCCAGTGTTACTGCTTCCCTGTCACTTTATAAATTTTTGTTAATGAGCAAATGAATAACTGCCAGACTCCAGATATACATCTACACAATTCAAAGTCAGATTCAATATTACTCATATGTATTACTGCTAGAGCTATCATAAAACAGCTAGACCTGCACACAAAGTATTAATAATAAAATCACCTAAGGAGAAATATGGAGGATGTGTAACTCATTTGTAAACATCATATATTTAAGTGTGCTCATTTCACAAGGCAAAGTGATGCTGATTTGAAAGATATCAAATGCAACTACTGTCGTAAGTCTTAAAATAATCCTTTTTCTTACACCTATTACACTAATCCAGTATACTCTATGGTCTACTGATCTAGTATGTTATATATACATATTATATAATTAATATAAATAATCATCAACCCACGTGGAGGTTAACATTTATTTTTGCTTTCCCATAGCACAGCAAAATACATGTCATATTTTAGGAACAGAGAAACACTATCTGAAAATTAGTGTTTAAAATCTAGGTTCTTCTGAGGTAAATGGGAGATATGCCATTGTATTCAACACTATGGTTACTACATGCCAGAGAATTAATTTGTTGTGAAGCTGATTCCGATGAATCAACATAGCAGCTGGTGATTTCCATATTTGGAACATTAATGGAAATTCTTGGCCTTTTGGTTCACTTTTTGAAACCGAATATGTGAAATGTGTGCATAATTTTGTAACGTTATTTTTGGCATATGAATATCCATGGTCCAGTCCACCTAGCCATGAACCATGAGGTTAATGAGAGCTGGGAGTACTCAATGCTAGGAAGACTGTTTTGGAGAGCCATTTGTTCTAGGTCTATGGGAAAGACTGGGCAAACTTTTCATGAGATTATTATGAGGGCAAAAAGATCAGTCAAAAATTTTTAGAGATAAAACATTATCTAGACACCTTCACTGATGACCTTCTTTTAAGGCTCTTTATAGGACCCAGGTCTCATTAAAACCTTTTAACAAGAATTTCTACGTATTTTCTTAAGTGTTTTCTTTCTTCTTTTTCTCCTCCTCTGCCTCCTCTTCTTCCTCTTCCTCCTTGTTCTTCTTCTGCCTCTTCTTCTTCATTTTGATAGCTCTTTATTTGTTACTGTGCTCTTTTTGGTTTTAAGAAAGCTTCATACCCTGAATTTCTGATACTTTATTGCTGTCAATGTGAGTTTATTTTCAGTTCCCACTACAAGGGTAAGAGAGCCTCGAGGAGACATTGAAAATTCTGACAAAGATCAGTTGCTGATGATGGCAATTGATGCTTGCAGCCTCACAGAGTAGATTAAACAGACAAGTCTTTTGCAGCCCGAAAAGTCTTTTTCGCATTTACTTTCAAGTTGACTTTTTTAATGAAGTTTAAATTGGCCCAGATTCTTGGACCTTCTTAAGTACCAGTCATCCCATGCACCCCATCCAATCCCATACAATCAAAGAATAAATAAGATGCACTATATAATATATATATATATTATATATATATAAGATTATAAATCTTATAATATCTAGACCATAATGAAGTCTGTGTTTAAATCTCATTTATGTGTTTATCAGTAGTGTCATATTTAAAACATATTTAAAATCTTACCACTGTGAGCAAATGACAACCAAATTAGTCTTAGTTTTCTTTGTGCGGCATAAGCTATGACTAAGACAATTATTTATGTCTACTGATCTCATATTATTAATACTAAATTACAGTAGTATCTTCATATGATTAAGCAAGAATAATAATTATATTGCTTATTAATATTTATATTTAAAGAAAGAAGTCACCTTATTGTTAAAAAAAGTCATGTCTTTTTCTTTTTATCTTACATTGTGCTGCTCTAAACCTACAGCATTTACATAGACACAGTATACAAATAACCTAAGTTCAAAATTGAACAGTTAATGATTTGGGATCCAAGTCCCATATAATTAGTATGGCACTTCAAATTCCTCTAACTTCAAGTTCTGCATATGCATACATTAACATGAGTTAATGTGAAATTATTGTCTAGGCAAGACTACATGTAGGTAAGGAAAAATTTTGATAGCTAAGATTATGTAAATAGACAGTAAAAAACTGTGAGTTACAAACAGAAATAGATGTTACACACACACATGAAAAAAGAAATACCTAAAGAATCTGAACTTCTTATGTTAGACTAAGGAGAATATTACTACAGATCAGTAGAAATGTATTTTTGAAAAATCATGGTCATACTTTCCTCTTTAAAGATTTTTTAATGTTCTTTTAACACACACTTTGACACATCTTCTTCTTGTTTTGATTAGACTAAATTTTTAGCTGTACATAGGATAAGTGCAATGAAATTTATCCAGAAAGAACAACAGTTCTTTAAATTCTTAAATTGATAATGGTTGGAATTCTATTCCCATGTTTAGGTTAAATAAAAAGTAGAAATACTCAATCCTCAATGCTTCAAAAATTTCTGAATTGTGCAAAATTTTTGTCAGTATCTCTGATCTCATAGCCACAAAAAAAACCCTCCACAAATTGTTTTATATTATATTATTTTATTTCGTTTTAGTTGTGTTTTGATTGTAATTTTTAAGTTATTTGGTTTTCTGTGGTGGGGTTTTCTAAGTGCAGGCTAAAATCTTAGATGAGAGTGTCAATGAAATGGTGCCAATTTATCTCAATGCAAAATCTGTTCTCCAGTGTTAATCTGTAATAACCAAGAATTAATCTGGAATAGAAGCATTAAATAAACTCAAGATCTAGGGACTGCAATGTACATTAAAGTAAAACAAAATTGTCATAAGCTTTTTTTACACCGAAATGTTCACTGAGGAACCACATCTTGAAGACTAATGGAGATAAAGAGGGTTGTAAAAGAGTCCCCAAAGGTATGCGCACAAGAAAAAAGCCTTGGAAATGCAAGCAAAAACAGTAGTTCTGTAAGGACAAATCACAGATAGTGGGTTACTGATTTATTTAAGGAAAGTAACCTTTGGATCTGTGTACAATGGACTTGAAAGTACAAGTGCCAGAAAGAAAACAAAGAGTAAGTCTCATTCACAAATAAAATTACATACAGTAAATTTGTATATAACGTGAAACCAGGAGCCATTTAAGAAAGAGTTGGTAAGCAGACTGTGTTGGCAAACATAAAAGTGATCCTGGAAAGAGGAGGAAGAAGATGCATCATCAGTATTGCACTCCACTAACGGACAATTTGCATTGCTAGAACCACATCAAAATTACTTTCTGTAGCCCCAACTTCTTCCCAAAGAAGACTGATACCATTGACATTAAGACCCAGAAAAAGAGTATAAAGTCTAATTGAGATTATTGGATAATTGGGAAATATGGACTCTTGATATCATTACTGGACAAAAAATTCTTAGATTTTTAAAACGATAATTTGACTCACAATGAATTCTTACCATCTCACTTAAGACAAATTTTCTTAATCCAGAAAAATATAACAGAGTAATCTGATGCCTCCGTTCTTGAGAATTAGTTGTTAAAATTTAATGGCAACAAATCAGGAGAATGTGGTCAATCTAGGTCATAATTTGAAAAGTAATATGAAAGTGTAAGATTTTATCTTCTAAATGCATTATCCAGTTCACACATATCCTGGTCTGTTTTGCATTGTGGAGTGGTCTTGAAGCACATGACTTAAATATTTTTGAATAAAAATACACCAAAAGATGTGATCCAGAAGTCTGTGCAGTGAACTCCAGCTGTTGTCAGGACACAAGCTGCAGCTTGAGCTAAACTCCTCAGAATTGGTGATAGCACATCTTCAGCAGCTAGCAGTTTACTCCACGGGTCAGCAGCCATCATGCTACAATAATTACTGAGATAAACACAATCAGTACTCTTTTATAACTTACAAGAACAAAGTTATGCATAAAATGCTCAGAAAAAATACCCTTAGCTTAGTTCACATTTGCCAAATTATATGTCTTTTACTGTAAATTGCCACAAGCTCTGGGCTGAGTTACTAAATATACTATTTCAGCAGTGACATAAGGGACACAACCTTGCTTGATGGCTGACCATGTTCCCCAAACTCCATATTACACTGAAAAGTGTGACTAAAAATGTGTTTTCATTACATTAAATTTAGAATACTATACCCTCCGATAACTTCTGCACAGCAATATAGAATTCCTTACTCATGCAGAGACATATTATTTCAGCAATTGATTATTATAGATGTGATTAGTGTTCCTTTCAATGTGTTTAGACCAAAACCCAGAGTTCATACACAAGCTCTTACAACTCATTATCATAAAATTTGATGTGTGATAACATGGAGCATATACAAAGTCTTAATAAAATCCATTAATTTTAAACTGTAATCTTAACTTCCCTCCTCCCCAAGGACATTAAAGAGAGCATAGATCTTTTCATGGAACATTTATACCATGTAAAAGAATGCTCAATTTAATGTAGAAAATATACAGTCATTAATCATAAAATCTGTCAATTATGATATTGGGAATTGAAATGTCACTAAGACTAATAATATCTTGATTTTAAAGAGTGTGTGACAAACAGTCACTAATATGAAATACTGAGGGCTCTTAACTGTAATGTATCATTTAGAGATTGATACAGAGATGGAGAAAATGTGGCAATTTAAATTGAGACTTTCTCATCAAAAAGCAGGAAAGATAAAGGGATTATAAAATGACAAGTTTATTGCCTGGATTTCCCAGCTAACCTGCCATTATTGCTGCAGTCTCAAAGAACTCAAAGGCTGGAAAAATGGGAAGGCTATTCCAAACTATGTGTTTTTTATTAATGTGGAAGTCAAAACAGAGCTGAATGAACTGTATTTTTAAAGATCTATATCTTTTCGAGCCTTAATTAGCAATGTAAATGAAGTATAAGCTAGGAGCAAGGAAAGGTTGTAAATATTTTTCTGACATGAGTTTCCCTAAAATAAGTTACTGGTTTCAGTCTAACTCACAGTAGATAGAGATCTGTATTACAGAAGTTGCCTTGAAAATAGATACGTTATTTCAGATCATCAGTGTAGAGAAGACAATGACATTAACCATATTTCTGAAACAGTAAAAATGATGTTGAGAAAGACTCTAAAACTTTTTCTACCAAGTAAGTTCATGACTTCTACCAGTTCCTGAACTAATGAAACAGTCCTTGGTTTCAACCAGAAGGGTGTTAATAGATCTTCTTCAACAACAAATAAATAATGACAAGCAAAAGATTATATAAAATGTGCTATTATTCACTTCATATCTTGGAAACAATAGTTCTTTAATGTGGTTAATTTAAGTCAGGCTGATTTCAGGTTATAGCTTATCTAACCTGCATATAATTATGATAAAAATGTGCAAAGACTGGCTTTTATGTGGCTTTTGATTTTTCACACTGAGGTTCTCAGACAGTCTCAATGAACTTCAACTGAGCTTTCTTTTCTCAGTTTTCATCTTTTTGTTTTATCTTTTAATTTCTTTTATCTTTACAGCATGATCTCATGAGTTTAAATTATGATTATCACCTTATCCTTGTTCTTTCTCTTTGGAGGAATTTTTCTTAGTATTATACTATACTTGTAGATTGGCTGGGTACAAACAGTATATTATTTTTCCATATAAACATATTTCACTGACAAAGAGACATAAATTAATAACATTTGTATTGATTCTTTGCTTATGATATTTTAAATAAATCAACTGATATATTATCAATGACCAAAACATTTATATAAGAATATAATATATGATGGCAAAACTTATGGTAGGTGAGAACAGGGATATATGTGTGTTGATACACTTCTCTTTTAGAAAGGGTATTCTACGTGTTGCAGTCTTCAAAACAGTGTAACCTTGAATTCTGACAACTCACAGATATGTCTTACTTAAGATAGCCTCACTCAGTCTGTGGCCCACTTCCAAGGAGTGGTCTGTGTTTCAACTGTATGAATTTCTGATAGCTAGAAAGGAACCTCACCCTAAATAACTCTTGCAAAAATCTTCAGCCTGGGCTGTTCTGGATTCACAGTTGCAGCACACAGGGTCTCAAGTTCCTACCTGCCCATTGTCATCTCTCTTAGGAAAATCCTGAGTGCCTTATTGCTACCCAGGGCCACCACAGAACAATGCTCAGTCCAGCACCTCCTCTCCCCACAGAAACTAAAATTTCCAGCACTGTCTCTGACATGAGCTTCCTTTATCTTAGCTGTGTTCTCAGAACAACCAGCTATTGGAGCCTCACTCCAATAAAATCACTCACAGATTTTATTGTTCTTTAGAGGAGTTAGAAATGGAGTCAGAGACTGCTCAGCACGAGACTGCATATTCTGGCAGCTAAGCACTGTGGTTTGTAGTTTGTAAAGAGCAACTGATGACTGAAGATTTCTCCCATCTCCTCTCACACCCGTTCAAAGAAATTGATGGTTTTATACTGCTGCCAATCCAGCTGTGGTGTGATTTAACACCTGGATAGAGAAGGAAAGGGCATTTTACACCTTTTATGTGGTCCTTTAATTCATACTGAAATAGAAATAAATTCATTCATTTGCATTGGTATTTCTTTAAGCTTTTTCCTTACACTCATGTTTCTTATCCAGAAACAATTTCAATGGGACAAACAAAATGTAACAAGTACTAATTTCTCTGGGAGGCACTCAAGCTAGCATGTCAGTATGTTTTTAGAAAGGTATATTGTTATATATTTTATTGTCATAGCAGTCAGAATTATTAAGGTTTATTTAAAACACAAAAATTGCCACAGTTTAGTAAAAAAAAAATGTACATCCAGTAACTGTATAACTTCTACTAAATTCTATGATTATATACACACAAGCACACATAATATATTAATACATATATTGATATGCATATACATATATACACACATATTTCTCAGGGATAATTTTGAGACAAAAATGTTTTGTCTATTTAAGTTAAAAATTTCAAAGATCAGAAATTACAAATTAGAAGTTTTGAACACCAGCAATCTGAAGATTTTACTTCAGATCAGAAAAAAATTCTACTAATTTTTAAATTCATTTAATTGTAATCAGGATTGATGCTAACAAAAACCTTCTGTCCTCCCATAAGATGTAAGATGATGTACTCCATTGTAACATAAGATCTTAAATTCAGTAACAAAACATCCATAGCTCTTAGTTTAGTTAAATGCAATACATATATTATTAACTGTTATGATTTCCAGTGGGAGTGACTGATATCTTGTTTTTCATTTATATTTTGTTGCTTTTTAATTCCACTCATAAAGCAACAATATAACTCACTAATGCCTGAACCACTTTATCTTATGAGTTATACAGGCTTGCTTTCTTTCAGTTTGATTGAAAATCTGTAGTTACAGTTTATCTAGCCTCCTTGCTAAGTAACACATAACAGAAGCAGTAAGACTTACGAGCACCAAATTGCTTGCTTAATCTGCAGGAGGATACAAGGATACATTTTTATTTAGAATGTTTTAAACTATCAGTGGTTAAAGAACCTTGAGATAACCTTATGACAACAATGTTGATACTTGCATTTTTTGTTTGTTTGTTTGCTTGTTATCTGGCCTCAGTATAATCATAGGTTGTTTACAGGTTAAACCTCCAGAGAGGTTACTGAATCACCAATCTGAACATTTCTGAGTAATTGATGATAACCTAAAGATGTGAATAATTATAGAATCAGCTATCTTTCTTGAGGACACATCTTGGTGGTCCATGCCATTCACAAATGTGCCATGGCCAGGACAGATCTAAAAGAAGTAATTTTACAAGGGATTGTATTCTTCATGTAAGCTTAATGAAATCAAAATACTCACTGATTCCAGCTTTATTTGAAGAGGTTTTGCTGACATAGGAACTGAAACAGTTTAGCCATAAGGTCTTTCTAAAATGAGAAATGCTATCATGCTTTTGTTGTTGTTGTTTTTGTTGAAAAAAAACTTTTTCTCATTGATTCTGTCACAGGCACCCCTCTCTGCTGATTCAAATCTTTGTTTCATATGCTGATTTTGCATCTAATGTCAATGTAGATTCTGGGGTATAAGTGCTGTCGTATATTATGATTGACCCCAAACCTCAGAGAAGAACGAAGTTTAAATTGTTGAATGTCTGTTGGTTTTAACACCCAACCATGTATCATTCAAGATCTCTCATAGTATGACATAAATTATAATTTTCTTGGCCTCTATATGCATTTTTTTTCTTTTAAAATTATACTAAGACAGTTTTGCCTGATTGGATTGAGAAGAATTAACAAACAAGCCAATCTCAAGAGCTTGGCTACTTTAATCTTCCCAAATTGTCAAAAATCTGAAAACTTGTGTGGATTTGTATGTGGCAAGCATGCAGTTTATTTGCATAAAGATCCACAGCAAGACCAGGACAGTCAGTGGAAGCTGGACATGAAACTGGTAAATGGTCTAGTTGCCTAAGGAATAGAAACAGTGATCACGACAATCATTTTCTTCACAGCACAGTATTAGGAATGACCATTTCTAAACATTTTGTGAATCTCATTGTATCTGAGACATGTACAGAAACCAAGAACAACTGTATTTTTCTATAAGCTTGTACAGCATGAAGAACAATGAACTGTGTGGGCAGTATGGAATTATATCAGTGTCTAGGGTTGTGTTATTTTTACTATTATCTAGAGTTTTCCTCTTTTCTTCTTAAACAACCCATATACCTTTTTGTATTAGTAATATATGAAAGAAAAAAGGTTCTGAGTAATTACATGTATCCACCTTTTGCTAAAGGTTGTAAAGCATTATTCCTTTCCATTTATCTATACTGAAGCCTTAAGTTAAAGGAAAACAAAAGCCAGATCCAGTTCTTTCATACTGATCTTCTACCCTAGGACATCTTGAATGTCCTCAACCAAACTAGAAAAAGTAAAGGTGTGATTTTTCTTCCTGTTTGTAAACAAGCTGTTTGTAATGTTTTGATGTCAGTATGTTGAAGGGCAAGTCCACTGTAAGTAATTTGAACAATTTAGAAATACATGGCAAGAAAGAAGATCCACCTGACCATGCAGGACAAAACAATCTTAGGCAACAGCCTGCCTAAACATAAGGAAATGTTTAAACTAAGAATGGTGGGGAAGGGAGTTGATGACCTATGATCAAGTGAGGTCAGGATTTGCAAAGGATGCAGGCTGACATGGCAAGAGAGGCCTTATAATCCACAGAACAAGGCTGAAGTTGGGCCACCTCAACGTATGTACACAAATAAGGAAATGTGAACAGGATGGAGGTATCAATTAAGCTCACACATTTTGGGGGAAATAGCAAGACTGGGTGTAAATCTGAAGTACCTGTACACCACTGATGCATGCAGTATGGAAGCACACATCAGTAATTAGAGATCTGTGTGCAGCTGCGGGGCTATGATCTCACTGAGATTGGAATATCACTGAGATGTGGAGTAACACACATGTCCGTATACTGTCATGGATGAATAAAGGATCTTTTATGAAGAACTGAAATGGTGAGAAGGATGATTATCACTGAATTTTTTCACTAAAATTTTTTAGAGTTGGAAGGGACCATAGAGATCATCTAGTCCAACTTCCCTGCTGAAGCAGGATCGCCTAGAGCTAGAGCATGTCACTCAGGAATCATGCATTCAGGCAGGTCTTGAAAATCTCCAAAGAAGGGGATTCCATGACCTCCCTGGGCAGTCTGTTCCAGGGCTCTGTCACCCTCACTGTGAAGTAGTTTTTTCTCATATTTGAGTGTAACCTTCTATGTTCCAAATTATGCCCGTTACCCCTTGTTCTCTCACAAGGAAACTGCTGAAAACAGTCTGGCTCGCTTCTCCTTCAAACCACCCTTTAGATACTTTTAAGTATTGATAAGGTCTCCCCTCAGCCTTCTCTTCTCCAGACTAAAGAGTCCCAGCTCTCTCAGCCTTTCTTCATAAGAAAGATGCTCCAAGCCTTGAATCATCTTGGTTGCCCTTCACCAGACTCTCTCCAGCAGCTCCCTGTCCCTCTTAAACTGGGGAGACCAGAACTGGATGCAGTATTCCACTTGTGGCCTTACCAGTGCCAAGTAGAGGAGGAGAATGACTTCCCTCGACCTACTAGTCACTCTCTTCCCTATACAGCCCAGGATTCCATTGGCCTTCCTGGCCACAAGAGCAAACTGCTTGCTCATTGTCATTTTGCTGTCTACCAGGACCCCCAGATCTTTCTCTTCAGAACTTGTCTCTAACAGATCCACACATAACCTGTATTGGTGCCTAACATTCTTCTTCCCCAGGTGCAGGACCCTACACCCCATGAGGTTCTTCCTTGCCCAGATCTCCAGTCTGTCCAGGTCTCATTGGATGGCAGCACCACCCTCTGGGGTGTCAGCCACCCCTCCCAGTTTGGTACCATCAGCAAACTTGCTAAGGATACACTCTGTCCCCTCATCCAGGTCACTGATGAATATATTGAACTGGACTGGACCAAGTATTGACCCCTGGGGGACACCACTAGTTACAGGCCTCCAGCTTGAACCTGCTCCATTATTAATTAACCTTTGGGTCCTGTCACACAACCAGTTCTCAATCCACCTCACTATCCCCTCATCCAGCCCACATCTCCTCAGTTTCCCAATGAGGATGTTATGGGATACAGTGTCAAAAGCCTTGCTGAAGTCAAGGTAGATGACATCTGCTGCCTTCCCTTCATCCAACCGACCACTTATAGCATGATAGAAAGCTATCAGATTGATCAAACATGAATTACCCTTGGTAAACCCATGTTACCCACTTCCAGTAACCCCACACTCTTCCACTTGTTTGGAGATGACATCTACAATGAGTGTCTCCATTTCCTTTCCAGGGATGAAGGTGAGACTAACTGGTGTGTAGTGCAAGACCAGTAGTCTACTACTAGTCTACTACTACCACTACAGACCAGCTGGTCTGTAGTGCAAGTTTGTAGATACTCTCTTCATGCAAGAAAGTAGCATGGATGCATGGAGATCTGCCTGTGATGGACAATGAGCCAGATGAGACCTTGTAAACCAAGATTAGTGGGCAGACCAAAATGGGTGACAATGTGGTGGATGTCTCCTACAGATCATTTTGATAAGGAAGAATAAGAAAATGAAGTCTTCATGGGCTGGAAAAAGCTTTACTTTCACAGCCCCTTGTCCCCATGGAAAGTACTGAAGTGCCCTGATACCTGTTTGAGACATTACACAGGAATATACAAGAAAAGTATGAGATTTCTAGAGTGCTTTGGTGCCAATTTCCCAACACAACAGGTTGAGGAGCTAATGAGTGGAGATGTTCTGCTGGACCTGACACTTACAAACCAGAATGAACTGACTGACGATGTAAAGGCTGGGGGGTAACCTTGGCTGTGATAACCCTGAGATGATGGATTTTAGAATGCTGAGGAGGCAACAAGCCTTAAATCAGGGTCACAGCCTTAGACTTTCAGCCAAGTTTGGCTTTTTCAGAGACCTCTCTGGAGGAGTCCCATGAGATACAATCCTGAAGAGAGGAGACGTCCTGAGGAAAGCTGGTTCATATTCAAGGATTAACACCTCCAAACTCAGGCGTGTTCCATCCTGAAGAGCAGAAAGTCAAGCACTGGTGGGAAAAGCTTGTTTGTTTGAATATGGAGCTCCTGACTAAACTCAAACAACAAAAAAGAGGCATAGAGGAGTTTGACACAGGGAAAGGAGACCCAGGAGAAATACAGATGTATTTGTCCCAGCAGGCAAAAATGGGCTAAGCCAAAAGCCATGTAGGGTTGAATCCAGTGATATGAAGGAAAATGAAGATGAGAGAAGTGAGGGTCTATGGTTGATAGGGGAAGGAGCCCTGATCACAAAGGAAATAGGAAAGGCCAACAGATTCTGTTCCTTCTTCACCTTTCTCTTCACTAGTAAGGCCTGCTTTCAGGTCTGGTCCCTGAGTCTCTGAGACCTGTGGGCAAGCCTGGAGCAAGGAAGATTTACTTTGTTGGAAGAATATCAGATTAGAGAACATCCATATAAAGAAGTCATTGAGAAGGAACGCATGAGTGCTGAAGGTGCTGTCATTGCAAAGCCACTCTTGGTTATCTTTGAAAGGTCATGGTGATGAAGCAGTGTTCCTGAGGACTGGAAAAAAGCAAATGTCACACCTACATCCAGAAAGACAAGAAAGGAGGTCAATACCAGTTTTAACCAATTTAACCAGAGGTTAAATATCTAATGATATTTAACATCTTAATTAATGATCTAGATGATAGGGTGCAATTTCCCCTCAGCAAATTTTAACATTAACCTAAACAGGGAGGAGAGATTGATGCACCAGATGGATGACTTGACAGGAACCTCAAGCAATTCAACAAATGTAAGTTCAAAGTCCCATATCTGGGGATGAATAATCCCCACACCAGCATAGGTTGTGGACCAACCAGCTGGAAAGCAGCTTTGCAGAAAAAGATGAGAGCGTTCTGGTGAACACCTAGTTAAAAAAGAGACAGCAATGTGCTGTTATGGAAAAGAAGGCTAATGTTTTCTTGTGCTGCCTTACGAGGAGCTAGCAGGTCAAAGAGGGTGATCCTTACACCCTACTGTACACAGATGAAGCCACCTTTAGACTATTGTGGGCTTCTCAGTATAAGCGAAACATAGACGTACTGGAGACAGTCCATTGAAGAGCCAATGGAGTCCAATTTGTGGACTTATATGAAGAGAGTCTGAGAAAGCTGGGACTGCTCAGCGTACAGAAAAGAAGGCTCTGGTGGATAGAGGACAGAAACTGACACATTTTGGTGACACCCAGTGACAGGACAAAAGCCAATGGTCATAAACTGAGATGATATTTATTTGGTTTTTTAATAATGATGGTTGTAGAAGACTGGCGTAAGTTACCACAAGAGGCTGTAGAGTATCCATTCTTTAGACATATTTAAACCTGTCTGAAAGCGACCCAGCTCCAAGCAAGAGTGGTACTAGATGATCTCCAATGCTTCCAACCACCTTCATACACTGTAGTTCTGTGATACCAAAATGCTGTGGAGGCATGTATCAATAAGGCAGATTGGAAAGACTCAAGTGCTCCAATACAGTGAATTTGTTACTATTGAAGAATGTTTCTTTGGGGTATCATATTCTCATAAATATGCAAGTTTATATGTGGACATAGAATGATGCCACAGTTTTACAGATTATGAGATTTCCCCAGCCGTAAGTATGAAGAACTGAACAGGAATCCTGCTAATTGAATATTACCAGGATATTAGCAGGAACAAAAGGCCTTCTGAAAGAGTATACCTGCTCATTTACCTCAAATTATTTATTATGGTGACGAAGTGGGTTTCCAGCTGATTAATAGGGATCTACCTTTTGGTATGGAATTTATGCTAGTTTATAATGACTGAGAATTTGGCCTGTATTTCACGTTTTTATGTGTTTATTTACATTTTAATTTCTTTTTCTCTTTTAGCTTTATTACAGTTATGCATATCTTTTCACAGACTATATGAATATTAAGTCACCCTCCGGGGGTATTCATTGAGAGCTCAAGTTAAGCAATCTTTCAATATCTGAAGGGACTATATCTTATGAGACAGAAAAGGATTAAAATTATATCATAGCGCTTGTAAAAGCGCTTGTAAAATATTGATAAAAAAAAAAAAAAAGAGTTAAGTAGTCTAGAAGAGAAATAATGAATGATGGCTACTCAGTGCTCTCCAAAGAAACAGCAGAGAGAATATTCTGAGAGGAATGGGACAGAATGGCCCAGACAATGACAGATAAATTAAAATCCCATCAGCTGCCATAGTCATAGTTTTGGCTATTAGTATAACTTTTCAGAAAGGTCTTTATGTCAGCATGTGCAGTAAATAGTCAGAAACAACCCAGAGAGGCATTGCTGTGGATGTTACCACTTAAACTGTATGTAAGTCTTTTTTTTTTCTGTCCTTTTTAACAACTCCTTTTGTTACAAAGTACTTTACTTCTTTATTTAAAGAAATATTACTAGATATAAATTGTGTCTATTCCAAAATAGCTTGGAAACAAGAGATTCTTTCAATGTTAATGAATTTATTATCTTTTTTTGCATGTATTTTAGTATTTAGATTTTATGTGGCTAAAATCTGCTTGTGCAAATATATTTATTTTTCCAACTGATAATTTGCTTGGGAAAATTTTCTGGCTACTTAAGAAAAATTGTAGGTCACCTTGAATATCTTTGAAGAGTGGGAGCTTATAAGCAGCATATGCTTAGCTGTAAAATGTTATTTATATTCTCTACATGGATCTGCATAGTTCTTAGCATGTGGTTTTGTGCCTATTTTGCTCCAATATTTCCACACTGTTTTATTTCACAGTGTCTTTTCAAAGATACATAGAAGTGCTTGCTTGGTATTCCACTTCACTGTCTCTATGTAAGAGCTAAATATGCAGGAGTCTTCAGTTTCAAGTGGTAAATGCTCTGCAAATGCTAGAACCATATGGGCAAAAGTCAAAGAGCCAATAAAACAGAACACTTATCCCACTGTACAATAACATAAATTAGAAAGAGACATGATCATCATCTCAGGAAAATTGGCCCTGTAACTTATGTATATTCTCAGGAACCCAGTCTGAGAGAGTGTGCAGCTGTTCATAACCTAGTTTTTTAGTGAGATATTTCAAAGATGAAACTTCTATAGAGTGGATCAGAACTATGTATTGTCATTGGAAGAGACTGAGTTTTATCCTTCTTCCTTGCAAAGAGAATCAGTTTACAAAGTCATTATTTTCTTTTCCTTTAATGGAGGTGTCACATAAAACATAGGAAGAAAGCATCATGTGACTAGGAAGCGAGAGTCACACTTCTGAACTGCCATTCTGTGACAGTTATTAAAAGATCCTTTCTTGT
Source organism: Scolopax mira (assembly GCA_004320125.1). Taxonomy (NCBI): domain Eukaryota; kingdom Metazoa; phylum Chordata; class Aves; order Charadriiformes; family Scolopacidae; genus Scolopax; species Scolopax mira. Next base: position 71,009 of record BJBW01010150.1, read on the forward strand.
TCTAAAGACCACTTTTTTTTTAATTATATGACTTGATGTTCAACACTTTAAATTTCACCTTTTTACCTTGAAAAAATGTGAAAATAATACAGAACAAAGTTCTTCTGAAGCCTGAGATCTACAAATGAGCTTGTTTTTCTCTAAGAAGAGTTGTGAGAAGAAGCTGTAAAAGAAAAAAAAACAAAACAAAACAAAAAACCAAGCAAAAGAACCCCTGAGACTATTGAATTCCAGGCTGTATTCTAAGGAGACAAGCTCTGCTTTTTCATATTAACCAATGTTTCATATCATAATAGATTTTTGTGATTTCACTTTGCAAAGCTATATTTGCAAAGCTCCTACATAGTATGCCAAGTGGGTATTCTTCACTGTTTTTTTTAAAGGTAGTCATATTTTTGAAAAAAATGAAGATTAAGTACAGAATAAACATGTTCCTTAGGAAAGAAATACATTGCCTTAGCTCAGAACCACTGAATATTGTGAATATATACAAGGATTCAAATTGAAAGGCAGACATTTTGAGGGCATTCATCTTCAGTGTTTTCCTACTTACTTTTGGTTACAAAAAAACCCAAACAACACAATAACATTCTTAAATTCATTGCCTGCTGAATAAACACAGTGGCTGTAGCAACATCCTTTCTATAAAGTTCGTAATGAAAAATGGACATTATATTCCTAACTACATATTGGTACTGCTTTTCTGAATCTATGGTCTTATAACCATAAGAAAATAAGGAGAGCTTCTCTAATTTGTACCAAATGAACTTGTATGAATTCAAATACAAACTAATGCAACACAGAGAGACTAGACATAACTAGAAACATCACGAGTACATTATAGTAAAGGGCAAAAATTCTTCAACTTTCTTTAAGTATACTGCTAAAGATACCAGTGACAATCCAGACAAAGAAATTCAAAAGTCAATAAAAAACCTCTGATACACTGTACTGAGAAAAAAGTGATTTTCTAGTTACTTGATTTCTAATTATCTTCTACTCCTCTCTGATAAGACCCTATCTAGAGTACTGCGACTAGCTTTGGAGTCCTCCTAATAAGAAAGACATGGATCTGTTGGAGTGGGTCCATAGGAGGGCCACAAAGATGATCAGAAGGGTGGAGCATCCCTCCTATAAGGACAGGCTGGGTCGATATTTTCAGTCTGGAGAAGAGAAGGTTTCGGAGACAGATCTTTATAGAGGCCTTCCAGTATCTGAAGGAGGCCTACAAGAAAGCTGGAGAGGGACTTTCTTCAGAGGCATGTAGTGACCAGTCAAGGCATAACAGCTTCAAAGTAGAAGAGGGTAAATTTAACTTAGATATCAGGAAGAAATTTTTCACTATGAAAAATAGTGGCAATGTACTAGACAAGTTTCCCAGAGAAGCTGTTGAAGCCTTAGAAGCATTCAAGCATTCAAGTACGAGAAATCTATTGGTTCTGGAGGTCTCTTGTGTTCGGGAAGAACCCCCTCTTCAATGTCATCATCTTTCTCCCACTATTCCAGCAGCCGAGCCATGCCTGTGTCTGTAGTCCTGAATGTCCTCATTGAGGGGAGGCTGGATAGGTCTTTGTGCAACCCACTCTAATGGCAGTTGCCCCTGTCCTTGGCTGGGTGGTTGAAACTATATGACCTTAAATGTCCCCTCAAGCTCTGACAATTCTGATTCTATTATTCTGTTATTCTGCTAAGTATAAACACTTAAAACCACTTATAAACAGTATAAACACCATGACAGATAGAAAGGTCTAGCATATGGAATATAAGATCCTTGCCTTCCATGCAAAACTCTTATTTCTCTGGTTCTATGACTGTATTTCTAAGGTCCATATTCTGATACTGTATTGTGGGAAACAACAAAACACACAACTATACTTGGGTATAATGCAGAATGAAAATGTAGAAAATGTTGTCATAACCACAGACAGAAGTTCCAAATGTGATAGTATTAAAACCACTTATATGTAAATTCACTGTTTCGCATCACTGGAAAACGGAACATTCTAGTCCTACTTGTAGAAAAAAACAAACAGTTCTATAAGGCTATTGTTTTCACTATATTATCAGTACTAACTATTTTCAGTTTGCTAGTTATTGAATCATTGCACCAGTGAGGTACATAAGTTAAAAAAAACAAAACAACTTTGTTTTTTTTAATTATGCAAGTACCCTGTTTGATATTGTAAAAATAATGTAATTTCATGATTTATGTCCTCCTTGTTAAATTTTCATTAGAATATAATTTAACAGCATAATTTTTTTTTTTTTTTTTTTGCACTGCATTAGCTTACAAATAAATAATCACAAAGGCAATTTGAGTGATTTTTTTTCAGTCAGTGGGTTTCTACACATTTTTTATACGAAGATCAGTTAAAGTTGAAAGTTTTATAATAAGTATTTGTGAGACATTCTTATACAGTGTATAGACTACAGAATATATAGCTTTCATAACAACTATTTCTTGTCTGGTTCCTATGAAAAGGTCACTTTAACTGAATCCTGCATAAGATGAAACTTCAAGCTAATGAGCATCTGAGAACTTGTCCTTGTTTTTTTTTTCAATTAGTGTTTTTATCCATTGGTCAGCACCTATATATGAATTCCTACAGGTATTTTGCAAAATCTTTCAGTAAAATAAATGACTCGTGATTTCACATGAACTAGCAATTCCCTTGAACTGTTTATGTATCTCAAGCAGTTTTAATAATCTGTCTAGGGAAAACTCTAATTGGTTTTGAATACATCAGAATTAAGTTAACATTTATGTTTCAATCTAATGATGTTGTGCGTTTAATTTCACATCCTTTTGTTGTACTCTGCATAGCTAGGACAAAATAGAAATACCTGTTCTCATATTTGTGTTTCCTGAAAGAAGTCAGGGAGTATACTGAATATACTTAGTTTAAAAGTTTGAAGCTGTGCTCAAAGCTGAGTTCTTGCTTGACTTGCCTTCTTTTCTGGTCTCTTTCCCTTATGGACACAACTCCATTGTTAATAGAAAATGTATAATGATTATTTTCCATTTGAACAAACCCAGTTTTCTAGTAAACTATGATGTCTGAAGAGGCAAATGAAAAATCTAAGGGCAAAGAAGAATATTTTACCCTAGGATTTCAAGTAGTATCAAGACATAGATTCTTTGCAAATTTAGAGACCTAAGTAGCAGCATATTCTACTGTGACATAAAGGCACTAGCCACACATCAGCTAAATGTTGAATATAGGAAAATTATAGGAAAATATAGGAAAATTATAGTAAATTATTAACTAATATGAAGTTGATAGGCAGCAATAATCTAGAGAAGAATACTTGTTTATATTATTGTTAAAATCATTTATTATTCATAGTCTCTCTAATATTGCCTGTCACTGCCTTAAATGTAAAAAACAAAGAAACAAAACAGACAAAAAATCTAACCCCAAAAACCAAAACCCCACCACTTTGTTCAACTTTCCCTCTAAAGTGTACCATTTTGTTATGTATATCTGTAGAGAGAACACCCAGCAAATTTGAATTTTTAATTTTACTACCTAAGTGTTATTTATGACTCCCTCTTATGTTTTATTGTTCTCCAAATTCTCTCCAAATCCTGTGCTTCCTTTGTTACATCAGCATGTGGCAACAACAAAAGCAAAATGAAGAACTTTCCTAGAATAGAGAAGTTGGTTCTCATAAGAGCAAACATATAAGAAGAGAATGCTAAAGAAATAAGAAAAACAAAAAATAACTTAAATTTGTAAATAAAGTAATAAAATGACAAAAATAATTCCTCAAAACAGCCCAACAAACAGAACGGGATTATTAGAGTTCACTTTACTGAAATAAAGGAGGCTGTAATAGTAGTGTTCTAGATAATATGGGAAGGGGAAGGAAAAGAAAAAGTCAGGGGACAAAAGAGGATGATTTCAGTATTTGACATGTTGGCCACTACTCAAAAAGTATATAATAGTTTTTCAGGAGTTATTTGCAATAGAAAATAGATAGGAGTAAAAAACTGTCAAGATGGAGAAGAACAGACATGAAGGGACAAAGTGGGGAGGATGTGTAAGTCACAGGAAGGTTTCAAATTCTTGTGTGAAAGGATACCAATTTTACTGAGGTTGGTGCATCAAGTCTGATTGAGAATGATCAGTCCAGAACATGTAGTCACAGTCACAAATGATAACTCTTGACCTCTGTAGCATTTTATTCTAACACAGGTATCTTCATCTTCATCTGTTAAACTACAAGTAAAATACCTTAGCCTAACTAATACCTTAGTTTTCAGGAAAATTTTCATGTGCTATTTTCACCAACTCTGCCCAGACATAAAATCTATATTTTACACCTTATACCCAGACTTCAGATAATTTCTAAATATGAAGTACTAATGCTTGAGTTATGGAAACAGAGACAACAGAATATCACATAAAACAATGCTGTCTCATCAGATTGACATAATATGTTTTAAAATGAGAACAAATATCTCACCTTTCAAATTTATTTGCATGATGAAAAATGTGTTTCCAATGCACACTGATATTCAGGATAGCTTGTAATGAAGTGTTCAAGCTAAAACTCAGTGATATCCTATAATACATACCAGTTTCATATACTTCTAAATAAGATACAGGTATTAGTTTTGAGGTAGAGTTTAAATGACGAGGCTGTATTCTTGTCTGATTGAGTTAAGGTCAAGAGAGCCAGGCATTGATGAAAGAAATTACTAGGACCTAGAGTCAGTACCCCAAGTTTGTGAAAGACAATAATTCTCTTGACAGAAAAAACTATTTCATTAAAAAAAAAAAAATGCAATCCCAAGACAGAAGTTCTTTCTTGTCAACCAAGAAATATTCAAAAACTGAAAGGTTTATGATCAGATTAGGTAGTCCAAACTGAAAATAGGAAACTACCAAACTCATTTCATTTTGCAGTAGTACTCCCTGACTGCAGTTTTTGGCATTAATCAAGATTCCTGGGTTTAGTGTATAAGCAAGGGAAATTTACTTCCGGGGGAAAAAAAAACCAAAGAAGAGGTATTTTTGATTTTTGTTTTGTTTTGTTTGTGTTTGGTTTGTGTTTTTTGTTTTTTTTTTTTTTACCTTCATCATGCTTAGCATTATTATGGTAGAGAAAGAATAAGTATAATTGCAGAGATGAGAAGTCATAGAAGTAATTGTGGAGTTCAAAGAAGAATTGAAATGTAGACTTATTGAAGACAATTAAAATAAACTGGGAACCTTCAGCAGCAATTACATGAAAGGTGTATGTCAAAGTAGAAATCCATAGGATCACAGAATCATAGAATGGTTTATGTCGAAAGGACCATCAAAGATCATTTAGTCCAACTCCTCTGTCATGATCAGAGACATCTTTTGCTAGATCACCTTGCTCAAAGCCTCATCCAACCTGTCCTTGAGTACTTCCAGTTGTGAGGAATCCACAACTTCTCTGGGAAACCTATTCCAGTGTGTCACCACCCTCACCCTAAAACATTTCTTCCTTAGGTCCAATCTAAAACTACCCTCTTTCAGTTTAAAGCTGTTGCCCCTTGTGCTGTCACTACAAGCCCTAGTAAAAAGTCTCTTGCTGTCTTTCTCATAAGCCCACCTTGTATATTGTAAGGCTGCAATAAGGTGTCCGTAGAGCCTTCTCTCTCCAGGCTGTACAAACCCAACTCTCAGCTTTTCTTCATAGGAGAGGTGTTCCAACCCTTTGACCTGCTCCAACTTCCTTTAAGTAAGGACTCCAATAGGTTGGCCTCCTGAGCTACAATCACACATTGCTGGCTCATGTTAAGCTTTTCATCAGTCAACACCATCAAGTACTCCTCAGGACTGCTCTCCTTCCGTTCTCCACCCAATCTGTATTTGTGCTGTGGGTTGTCCTGATCCAGGTGAAGGCCCTTGACTTTGTTGAACTTCATGAGGTTTCTCACGTGTCCACTCCTCAAGCCTGACCAGGTCCCTCTGAATGGCATCCCTTCCATCAAGCATATCAACTGTACCACCCAGCTTGGTCTCATCAGCAAACTTGCTGAGATTGCACGTGCTTTCACTGCCTATCATTGATGCAGATATTAAACCATACTGGTCCTAGTACAGACCCCTGAGGGCATGTCTCATCATCAGTCTCCATCTAGACATTAAGCTATTGACTACTACCCTCTCATTATGACTATCAAACCAATTCTTCATCCACTGAACAGTCCACCCATAAAATCTATAGCTCTCCAATTGAGAGAGAAGAATGTTGTAGGGGACTGTGTCAAAGGCCAAATATGGTGGAGAGTGTCTTAGCAAGTTAATTTGCCAGTCTCTTAGGACCCTGGGATACATTTCATCAGGTCCCATAGACCTGTGTATGTTCAGGTTCCTCAGGTTGCCATGAACCTGGTCTTCTGCAAAGGGTAACAATTTGCTAATTCTGCAAACAACTGAAAGTTTACTCTCCTAAAATTCAGTGTTCTGACTTTCCCCTTCGTCTAGTCCATATGCCTCTAGATTGTGAATACTACCATGGCTGCCACTAATCTTAACATCCCTAGCTGGTTCTTCTGGTAACAGGTCCTACAACACTTATGTTTTGGCTGTCTATCTACCTAAATTAAGAAGATATCCTTAATGCTCTCCAAGAGTCTCCCAGACACTTACAGCTTGCTGTGATGCTTTGCCAGCATTGTCTGGGTGACAGAGGTTCCCAGCAGGATCAGAGCCTGTGAGTGTGATGCTTGCTGTAGTGGCAATAAGAATGCTTCATCAACAGACTCCCCTTTGTCAGGCAGTCTGTAGTAAATATCAACCATGAGATTTCTTTTAAGAAAAGGTAAAAAGTCAACCTAAAAAATTTTAGAAAGTCCAGCCATAATTTTTCTTCTGTCTTAGTGAAAGAAAAAAGTGTAACAGGTTAAGGTACCAGAGTCAAGTTATGAGTTAGGCTCTATTTTGCCATGTTTAAGTTTTTGAACATAAAGGCAGAGGGGAGAAAGAGAGCAAGTCACAGAAAGGGTCAATTTTTCTTTAGAAGATAGTATAGTGTCCTAGAAAGAATAATGATTTCCCTCAAGAAAAATGTCATTTACTTTCTATAAATGAGTAAGTTTTTATCAACAACATTCTGCATATTGAGACATGAAAACTGCAACAAGTTTTCAAGGTCATTGTAGTTTTAATTCCACATACACTTTCTGTTTGCTAATTCTGCCTTATCATTTTTAAATCTAACAGCCTAATTCCGAGGGGGAAAAAATAAAGGAGGAAAAAAGAAGTTTATCAGTATAATAACTTAATTTCAATGAAGTCTTCATGTGGTCAACCATGTCCACTGAAAAATGAAGAATAAATATTTTAAAATGTTAAAGATGTTTTAGAAACAATCTGTATTAGGTTTGTGTGACAATTTTTTGGAAGCTACAGAGGTGGTTTCTGTGAGAAGCTGCTAGAAGCTTCTCCATGACTACTAGAGCCAATGACAGCAAGCTCCAAGATATAACTACTGCTGCCCAAGGCCAAGCCAATCAGTGACAGTGTTAGCACATGTTAGCACATATTTAAGAAAAGGAAAAAATTGCTGCACAACAGCAATTGCAGCCAAAGAGAGAATGGAGTACATGTGAGAGTAACAGCTCTGCAGATAGTAAGGTCAGTGAAGAAAGGTGGGGGATGAGCTCCCGGTGCCAGAGCTGAGATTCCCCTGCAGCCATAGTTAAGACCATGATGAGGCAAGTTGTCCCCCTGCAGCCCATGGATGTCCATGGTGGAGCAGGTATTCACCTACAGGAGGTGGCTCTTGGAGGACCCCATGGTAGAGCAAATGGATGCCTGAAGTAGGCTGCGGCCCTGTGAAGAACATGCACTGGAGCAGGCCTGTGGGGAGAGTAACCTATGTTCAAGAAGGTTTTCTGGCAAGAATCATGACCCTATAGGGGAACCCACACTGGAGCAGTCTGCTCCTGAAGGACTGCAGGCCACAGGAAGGGCTCACATTGGAGAAGTTCATAAATGACTGTCTCCCATGTGAGTGACCCCACACTAGAGCACAGCAAGTGTGAGGAGGAAAGAATGGCAAAGACAATGTGGGATGACCTGACTGCAACCCCCATTCCCTGCTCACCTATGCAACTGTAGAGGGGAGGAGATAGAGAAAATTGTAAATGAAGTTGAGCTTGTAAAGAAGGGAGCAGTAGTGGGAAGATGTTTTAAGATTTGCTTCTATTTCTCATCATCCTACTCTGATTTTGACTGGCAATGAATTAAATTAAATTTCCCAACTCAAGCCTTCTCTGCCTGTGACAGTGAGTGATCTCCCTGTCCTTATCTTGACCTATGAGTCTTTTGTTGTATTTTATTTCCCTTGTTCACCTGAAGAAGTATAGTGATAGAGTGCATCCAGGCACATAGTGACCTGGCATCCAGGCACAGTCATCCTACCACACAATCATATTTCATTATGTCTTTTTCACTGTACAACTCTACAGAAAGATATATAAGCTTCCAGTTGTATGTTTCTTTGCAAGATACCTCCTAAAGTATGTTCAGCATTGATTTGTTTGGGGCAGAGATCACAAGCGGCCACATTCTGGGCAGTCAAGTGCCCAGAAATTCTAAAAGAAAATCACAATTCCAACTCCATACATCAGGAAATAGCTTTGGATTCCCATTAAAAAGAAATCAGAAATTTTTTGTCACTTCTTGGGAAAAAAAAATCACATTTCACGATTAGGACCACAGATTTTTTTTTTTAAACTAGTCTGAATAGGCTGCCTATTTTTGTATATATGATAGCACACTTATTTTTCCTTCATCTGAAAAGATTTGATCAATGCTGAAGTTCACTAACCCTTAAAACTGAATACTAAAGTGCTACACAAAATTGATAATATTTAAATATTAAAATCAGAACAAAAGGACTGAAGTTTAAGATAAATCACTCAGAGTAGTGTGGTGAGTTCTCTCAAGTACTACCTGACATTTCAACAGTATGGTGACTTTTAACAGTAATTTTACCGAAAAATTTCTAGGTCATAGATAATCACTGTCATAAACCTATATTTCTTAAGACAGAAAAATAATTTAAATTTTTAATGGTTAGAATTCTGAATGTGAGACAATTGTTATTGTTGTATATCAATATTTTTATATGTAAATATTATTTTAACATAGTAAGTAGTTATTATAAGGATAAGTAGAGAAAGATCCTCAAATAAGAATAAATTTAGAGTTCCACTGGGTACCATTCACAAAAAAAAAATGTTTCAGGTCAGAAAGGAGACACTGCAGTGTCTTCAAGGAGCACAACAAGGAAAAGCAAGAGAGGAAATTCAGTGACACAGAAGCAAACATTCTTTTGGTTCATGTTTGCCTTTAGCAAGGAAGAATTTTACTTTATTTGTCAAATAAAGTTCCTCTGTAACATTGCAGACATTCATTATGTGTTCCATTTGACATACAACTCCACTGTTTGTCTTTTTTATTATTAGGATTTTTATAGTGAGCATAATTATGTTAAAAATTCTATTTGCACTCTGTTTTCTTGTCTTGGTTTCAGATGAATTTACTGAATTTAAAACCAGACTGACAGATGGCCTTCCCTCCTCCCCCCAGAAAGAGAAGAGAGGAAGAGTTAATGAGAATTAGAAGTTTAGAATGACCTAAACTACTTTAATGAAGAATTAATATTAAAATAAATTTTAAAAAAATTAAATAGATACAATATATACAAAATCGTATCAAGCTCCCAGGATGACATTCCTGTCACCAGGAGGCAGTAGGGAAGTCCTAGACTGGACTTAGTGATGTATGGGAACTTGATTCCAGCTTTTGATAGGATCATGGGATCACATGGATGAGGATTGAAGGCAGATGAACAGACACAGTCTTCTTCAGACATCAACCGTTGAAGAAAGAGAGTTGATCTCTTGGCTTTTATACTGAGCAGAGGGCAGATAGGAAGGAATACCGCAGTTGGTCAGGTTTGGGTCACCTTTCCTGTCTGCTCCTGCCTGTAGATGTGACCTCTCTACATTTTTCCGTTTCTGACCCTCTAAGGGGCAACAAACAAAATTGGCTGACCTTAGTTTTTTATAGCAATAAGTATAAGCAAGGACCTCTCTGCATACCATTCTTTGGCATGTAGCACAAACATTGTCTTATCACTCTGAGATTAAGCAGTTTTCTCAACAATATGCCATTAATTTCAAAGAGTTAGAAGAGGCCTAGTTAAAATGTAAAATTACAGAACACAAAATTGGTTCTATTTTACTTCAAACTGGGACATTTCTGTAATCCAGAAGTCAGTATGAGTTCAGTTAACCTGTGACTGCTGCCAGATGCCTCAGAACTGTGGAAGCAAAGGTGATGAATAGCCAACAGCCGTGGAATAAGTGTGCAACCAGAACTCTCTTTTGAATCACAAAACATACAGAAAAATGTTCAGCTGAGGTATATTTGGAATCAATGCCAGATTACCATTTTTGGGTTCTGTGAGTCATCAAACTAGTATACATAAATGGGTATATTTTTTCTATATTTAATGGGCTTTTTTCTTGGAATGCCTAGGTGTTTTTAAACAGAGCACACAACAAATAACAAATAAACAGCAAATAAATGAAAAATGCAATTAATATATTTTGTTCTTTCACAAAGTCCTGGCACTTTAACCTATTTTTATACTTATATTCCTTTAGGAAAGAGAAAGAAAACTCTCTACTGTGTTGTAGAGTGTAAGTGCTTGTACAAAAAATACAAAAAAGGTCTTTCAAAGGTACAGGGTTCATGCATAATTTTAATTCTCTTCTCTTGGTCAGCTGATAAAACGGAGAAGTTTCCAAGTCTGTGAAAAGCAGGACGTAAGCATCTTCCTGAATATCTCTCTCTTTGACAAGAGGTTTTATATTTCCACAGGGCCTTGCCTGACTATCCACATTTACCGCCTTTCCCTTGCACACAGTCTAATATATTGTATTACAGTAGAATGAGGCCTCCAGGGCACTGACAATGCTTACATTGTTATCTGTGATCTTACAGAAGCAAAGGATTAATGATCGTTAATGTTTTATTACATTATCCTACATTTTTTCTCATATTTTGGTGGATATTGATGTGTCTCCTCATCTCCTTAAGCTAAAACTTCTAAGGAAAATCTTTGTCCCAGCTTCCTATTCCCCAGGTGAAAATTTGAGTGAATTCTTTTCATAGCAAAAGTATCTTTATGCACTGACTTACTTCCTTTTTTAACCATTATGATTTGCTTTATGACTAAGGGTTGCATTATTGGCTTCTTTTTTTAAAGACAGAACATAGCAGCCTGATGGATAAATTTATTGAACTTCTGACCTTGTGATTCTGTTTTTACATCACCTGTCAATAGGGGATAACATTTAAAGATGGAATTCAGTTTTCACAAATCATATTATGCTTGCAGAGTCTAATTTGCAAGTATAGAATTAAATGTAAATGCATGAGAGGCAGGTGGAGTGTTTATTTCATGCTTTTAGGTCTGATGTTCTCGCAAAAGAAAAAGGGGGCAGGAAGGCACAAATCACGATAGTTCAGCTGAGTACAATGCAATAAGCAGCAACAATGAAAACAGGTTTTAGCATCTTGCACTGACACTCCCAAGAGGAATTTTTCCTGAGAAAATTGAAAATTTTTGGAGGGCTAGGTGAAGAAAATAAAAGAAACAAAAGTAACTTAGAAAAAGGACAAAGGTGTTAAACAAAGGTTGCTGGGTCATCAGCATACATCTATTTTACTCCATCTGACTTGACATCTGTTGAAAGGCAGAGAGACATAGGTAGCTTATATTTAAGTATAAAAACATCATGGTAATTGCAGATCTCTCTACATTGTTATTTTAAATGGTCTAGATGAGAAACAGAAAAGAAAGAGGGCAAAGAAAATAGAAATTAATTTCAAAACTGAATCCTTTTCTTTGTTTGTTTTTTCTCTGGTTAGTTACTAGTAAAGCCTTTTCTATCTCTTTTCTGCTTCTTAAGTGATTCCTTATCTCTTCTATGTTGATGCATGTCACTTTAATAGGATAGTTTCCAATAGCCTCTGATACATTTTCACTTTCATTTAGTAGAGATAAATGTTCCAGAATGTGCACCATGGAAAATTAACTTCATCTCAATGCTCTTATGCTTTCTCTGAAAATGTAAATACTTCTAGTATAAATTTTGATCCAGCTGGTTTTGAATTTAAATAGTAACTTGAATTAATTGTGGGAAAGCATTTGCACATGTATATGTATATGGATATGGCTATGGGTATGGGTATAGGTATGAGTACTGTCAATTATTTTGAGCAAATAAGAAAATTTATAAATGAATCAGAAGATAGAAGATTTCTTTTTTTTTTTTCTTTTTTTTTTTTTTTTTTTCCTTATGGAACTGATATTAGGCAAGACTTGGTTAGAGCTCTAGACAGCAAACACTGGATTTAGGGAAAAAAAAAAAAGAAAAGAAGACCAAAAGGAAAGAAGTGAAGTTTCAGTGTCCCACAAACATTGATGAAGTAGCGGGATTGTTACAGCTCCATCACTACCCCCACTCCCAGTTACCTGATCAATAACATTGCTGTAATTAGATAGATATTAGAAAAAAGAGTTGAGAAAAAAAGGTGCATATACATATATTTGAATCTATACATACTTATATAAAGATAAATGCTTTAAAACCTTATTGTGTAAAGTAGTGTCCCATTAAATGAAGACTAAACCTGTCTATAGCAATGACTTGCCAGAGACATAGTAGAGTTCCCCTGAGAGAGCAGGCTGGCAGAGGTCCAGGAATGGGATTGTACTAGAAGCCCCAGGGCCAGTAACACAAATGCCCTTTTGCTGATATACAGCTGTGTAAAAATCTAAAGAAGCTGCACATAAACAATAGCACAGGTAGAGGTGCCTTTAAAGTATGTATAAGAAAAGAAAAAAGCACGTCTGGGTAGAATGGCCTGACTGCTTCAGCATGGGGATGAAGAGCTGATAGCTGTACTGTCCTGTAATGTAATATTGTGTATATAAATAATTTCTCATTTGTTACTGTGGTAGTTATTTAGTCCACAGTCAGCACCAGAAATAATTGTAAACCATTAATTTTTAAAAGAAGAGTTATTTTCTGCCTTTTGTTTATTCTTTTATAATTCTTTCCAATTCCCAGACATTGATTAGGTTTAAAATAACAGAACTGGAATCAATGGACTGCAAAGACCCGTTTTCTGCATGCTGACAGACATACAGGGAGAGTTCCTTAGTTTACTAAGGAACATTGATAATCAGCCCTAGTAGTAGTGTCCAAGCTATCATCAGCCTAGTATAAATATTGAACACTGGTGTTCAATATTTATGTTTACCACCATAAATATAATATTTATGCTATGGTGTGATTAATTCCAGTTTCACTTTTTGTCACAGAAAAGGGCTTGCAATAGAAACTAGGATCTTCCTCTATAGTGTGTCTAAGATGCTGTCCTGTAAATCAGGCTCACGTGAGTAGCTAGCAGCAGGAATGAAAACAACTGGAGTTCGAAAATAGCAGCTTTCAGTCACAGGTTTGGATAAACATTGTTTTCACATAGCTCCCTCACCATTATCTCAAAACAATATATGTTTAACTATCAGCAGTACCTAAATAAAAGTCAAGGGGAGGCTAAGCAGAAAAATAAATCAAGGACAAAGAACAATAATTAATTCTCAGAAAGAATATACCATTTGGTCCCCAACAATTCTCTGTAACTTTTCCTTGTGAAGGTGAAAGTGGTAAGAAATTGATCCCCCTGTTCTTCCTACTACAGTGACTTCTCACCTCTCCTGCCTATTGATCTTAGATACTTTGGGAAACTACAAGAAAGACTGAGATGAATGCATATTTGAGAGGTGGTAAAGATGAGGCAATCATTCTTGTACACCCACCATAGAGCCTGGGAGTCCTTTCTTGCTTACTCTTTCAATTTTGGACACTATTATCCAGTCAAGAGCTTCCTATGCTAAACCCACTGTATTATACATCAATTAAGTAATTAACTTACTTTCAGTTCTTAAATAGGAATCTATCAAGTTTCAGCTGAATTTCATAAATGTGTTTTGACATGTAAGCATCATAGGTTGTATTCTCAAGAATACCTACAAGAATACCTTTTATATTTCTAAATATATTTTATAACTTCATAAGTATACTGAGTTATATTTAGCCTGAATACAGTGTAGTTACCTGCACCTCCAGGTAACATGCATTACAATTACCAGTCATTCCTGACACTGACTTGCAGGAGAGCAGTCTGAGAAAAGGCTAAATCTCACAAAGAAGTAATAAAAGCATAGTCTGGCATAGTCTGGGGAATCTGAAACTATAATAAAATTACTATCAGCAATACGCAGTAGGAAAATTATGCATGGGCACAGCAAAGAAATTGTGTTTTCAGACTTGTACACCAAAATCTGAGAACTTTAAAAACACAAGCAGACAAACAATCAAGCCCAAAACACAACAAAACATGGGATATCTGACAGCCCCAGGCAAAACTATAGTTGAGTTTTGTTAATGAATATCCCATGGACACCACCAGGAGCTGAGGAGGTAAGGTCGGAGGGAATGCTAGAAACTTGCACTTGAACAGGTGTTGCTTGGGCAGGAACAGGTGGTCATGAGCTGAGCTGAAACGGGGATCCTGGGCTCATGGACCTGGAGTGCCAGAGGCCCCACATGAGGCTGTTCAGGGCCAAGAAGATCTGTTAATTCCTTCAGGGTCCAGAGAGATAAAGTCTTAGGGAGCTTGGCAGATTCACCTTCAATGAAAATTGGCTTCTGGGAGTCTCCAACTACCTGTTGGACAACCCAGAGAAGATGAAGCCAGACTCCATTTGGAGCTGCATGGTGAAAGGACAAAAAGCAGGCATTTGATTCTGAGAAATATCAATGAAATGCAAGTAAAGTACTTTTTACCATGAGAGTAATCAAACGGGAATTAGGACACAGAAAGACTGAGATCTACACCACTTGAAGTATTCATAACTCAGAGACACAAGACCTACAGCAATCACATTCAATTAGACCTGCTTTGAGCAAAGGGTTGGATTAGGTGATCTCTGGAGGTCCCTTCCAATCTGTTACTCTGTGAATCCATGGTTAGAAACAGCATTATCTTCCTATGGGAGCATGCAAAAGAAAAAACATTTTCAGCAATTTTGTGGCTCCAGAATGCAGAGTGAGCCTGCAGCTATGCACAGAATACAAAATTTGTACTTTGAGAGAGATGCGCAGATAACTGGTCATACATAATGCTAAGGTTTAGCAGGGAGTTCAGTGACCTTTTCACACAGAAAACTGTTGTACGGTAAATTGTATTCATCTGAACCTGGGACTGTCCTGGCTGAGGTTCAGTATTTACATGTTTACCGGAGACAATCACTCTAGAGCAAAACTGACCTTTTTATAGAGGCATGAATAAAAACAGTTGTCACTTCTGTAAAATTCAGATAAACTACTCATTACAAATCCAATTATTTTCTCAAAGAACTTCATAGTTTTAAACCCTCATGATAAACATCTGCATTTTACGTATTGCAAAACAGTAATTCCAAGATAACATTCCAAAAGCTGGTGGATATAGAGGACAGCTTTACCAGGAATTGAATTAGCCTGCTTTTGTAGTTCCATTAGGTGACACTTGATGTTCACAGAAGATTTGGGTAGGCAGAAGTCATGGACTCCTATACCCTGCTAATTCTATCACTTCTCTCCACATTTCTTGAATTTTTTAGCTTCTTTTAAGCAGTATCAATTACTGTCAGTTTCAGGTATGCTCCCTGTGTACTTTATGATGAGAAAATTTACATATGGCATATATGCAAATAAAAACCTGACCTTGAGCTTGAGTATCAACAGGCTCTGTCTTTAACAATGATAAAAACTGGCCATGGGTCTGACCCAGATCATGGAATAATGACTGTTCTCAACAGTATCAAGAAAGATATTCTATGAAACATGTCCAATATTTTATTAGCTTTTGATCTTTCAACACTGGGTGTCTCTTTTTAAATATCTACCATTCCACTAAAAGAAAAGAAAAATGCATCATTTTGTTTATGCCTTGAATCCTTTGCTCTGGACTGTTCACTGTATGTGCTTATCCTTTAGTGGCTTGCTCACATAGTCAAGGGATTTCACAGCTTACTGTGGTTTTCTGACCTCTTTCACTTTTCTGTTTCTCTGATTCCTTCTGCTATATAAGCAAAACTGAATATTTTTTTTTTCCTAATTTCTCTCATGCTAATCTTCTGTATGACAATTGCTGCTTCCAAAAACTATCAACCATAGCATATCTCTTACTATAGTCAAATCCCCCCATCAAATGACACCTGCCATCTGTTCTTCCATAAGTGAAGAAGATACAAAGACTTCATTGTACAACCCCCCTTAAAATCAGTATGTGCCCTTGAAGATATATTTTATCATTTTTGCTTCCCCATATTCTCCTTGTCAGTTATCTCCTTTAAAAAGTGTTTTATTGTCAAGCTTAGATTATGCTATCATTCTAGAAGCAATTATTTCAGATGAGGGTATTTCTCAAGAAAAATATTTATTTTCTGATTTTGACCCCTTTGCCATTGTTATTGATATCAGAAATTTTAGTATGTTTAACAATGCAGAAGAAAATTTTACTAAAAAATTTATACATCACGGGGAAGATATACAGGGGGAATTTAGATATATATTTTGTGCTTCTTTATGTGGTATAGTTAGTTTGCATAGGAAGACATTTCTGTACCATATTCTTTTCATTATAGACACTTCCTGACAATTCTGGCATCAGCACAGCTGGATATCTGACAAGCAGGAGAATTTAGAAAAAGATCGGTTTAGGTATTGCAATGTGTTTGATTGACAATATGTCTTAGACCAATGGCTAAAGAAGAATTTCTGTGTTTGAAAGTGGAGGAAGGAGAATACTGTAGTTGATTATGATTTGTTCCTGGTAAGGAAAATGACATGAGGTACAGCTAGAATTAGATGCCTTAGCCAAATAGACTAAGAGAGGTAATTCCATTGAAACTGGTACATTTCCTCTTGATAAGTATTCCAGAATCTAGTTGAAGATCAAATCCAATAAAAAGGGTTTCTGTGATTCAGGCTGGCTGACTCACATTAGAGACTGAAAGAGATAACAGCAAGGCTATTGTTCTGAACAAACACACAGGGCCAGTTTTCCAGTAGTTCTTTGCTTGCACTGTGTACAATAACTTACTGATTACCCTATGGACTAGTAAACTTCTACAGGCCTTTTTTGTAGCTCATTGTGATGTTGGTTAGATTTTAGAATGCAATTTTCTACTGTAACTGTTTCTTTCCTTCACAAGAACATTAAACAAAAGAGATCTGTCATTCACACAAAATAGCTACAATCTACTGTATAAAACAGTAGATTTTTGCAACAGCACTGTTGGGAACGCTGCTTTCTAACATGCGCTGTCTGATGTATTTATTGCGGTTGTAAATTAACATGTAAGGAGCTTCAGCTACTGCGTTGTGGGTGAACAGAATTGTGGAAGAAGCAGAGACCAGAAGAAGGAATGGTAGAAACAGGAACACTGTCACAAGAAGGCCCATGATCAAGCCCTAACGACCCATAAACAATGTCTAACAGCCCAACTGATGAGAGGAATTCCATCTGTCTGGCAACTGGGAGTTGCAGGGGCCTGTCCGTTAGGAAACGAGATACAGTAGTACTATATAATGGGACTGTTTGTGATAATAAACAATTCTGGTTGCATCACCGACCAGGGTCAATGCCTTCATACGCTACACTACATCTATTTAAAAGTCTCTCTCAAATAACTTATGCTGTAACCCAGTTTCAGGACATTCTTGGCACATATGGCTGCTCATGGAGGTAATATCACTTTCAGTGAATTCAGGGACAACATTCCCAGAGATTTTTACAGGAGTGCAATTTGGTTCATTGCTTTTCAATGTTTGTATCTAACACAGCAATAATAATTTTCTAAAGGCATATGATCTCCGTGAGGGGTTGGAAACCAGTCTCAGTCAAAGCATAAACTGAAAGTGATAGAAACTATTGAAACATATTTCCGTTTCCTTAAATTTTAGTACAAACCTGTATCTGCAGCCAGTTTTCCCAGAGCAAGAGCAAATCATTCATTAACTTGTCAAATGTTACTACTATGTCGTAGCACTGTAATGGTTCTTTAAAAAAACATTGTCGTTGTGATGCCTTTGACATAAGCCCTGAATGTTGTTCTTTGTACTGTACATGAGATATCTTGTTTTCTTCTATTGTAGTGTTTGAGAGCAGGAAAACAAGGTGGGAATAGACTCAACATAATTCTCAACCTGTTTTGGTTTACACATGAAATAAAGAGGTTTTCCTACAGTTACTTTTAGACCCCAAGCTAATAACAAAACACTGGCTTGATACTTAACTGGTGAAAGTTATTGTAGCTCTCCACAGTTACAGTGATCTTTCAGTACTAAACCTTTAAAATTATACCATGCCTCTTCTTCTTCAACAGTAACTGCAATTATTGTTAATTTTCTTATAATACAAAGAGTCTTTTGGATCTTTGGACATAGAGTACCTAAATAATATAAAGGTGGATCACTTTTTGAAAGATTTCCATTCTAAATATCTCTTTCCAGTGTTTGATTTTCTGCAATGTCTTGTAACAACAGTTGAGTATTAACTTGATTACGTGAAGTACTATCACCTAAGCAGCTTGACAATGCTTAGGTGATAAATATAGGTTAATAAATAGTGGGTCCATGAGGTGATGTTGAAGGGAAGACATACTTTCTGTCCTTTGTCCTAATACTTTCAAAATCTAAGCCAGGGTTTAAAAGAGCTGGTAAAAATGATTAGTATAATTTCAGGTTTAATCCAACATGAAATCTAAATTTAAGATAATAAATACACCTTTAAATAAAATAGAGAAGAGAAGAAAGATAATTTAGTCAGTTGGATACAAAGAGGATGTAGAACTATTTTCCTTACTCAGATACATATGTAGAGCCACTGCCATTATTAATCTGGAAACATTAGCCAATAAATAACACAAAAACAACATACAATGTACTGCAAAATAGCTGTTGTAATTACCATGGGTTTTTTGGGTTTTTTTGGGTTTTTTGGGTTTTTTTTTTTCCACAGACATACTCACATTACAGATAGAGATAAAGGTGTCTTCGGAATTTCCATGCAAAAGATATAGGAACCAAGACTCTTTGTATGCTAATTATCGCTTCAGGAAAAACGCATTTTCCTCTTTTTTGCAGAAAAAGATGAACTATTTGTTAATCAAATTGTAATATCAAATAGTTGTAACGAACTATACTGTGGTTTCCCTGAAATTTAAATGACAGATGCCTTGTGAACTGTGCTGGCCCTTCCATCTTGCCCATTTTGCACAAAAGCTGGAATAGTAAGTCTTAGACATCCAGGTTCAGGGTAGTACAGTGCAGTGCAATGCAGTGCAATATAGGAAGTACTATATGGCATTAAATCATTGTCTTAGCTAGTTGTTAATTAATGCAGAAACAGTGAACAAATCTTCTTTCAGTAAACATTGATATTAAGCTGTCCAAGCTAGAAATATGCACATATCTCAGCTTCAACAACAACACTTTTCAAATGTTCATACAGATCTACTGCAAAGAATGTCAGAGCTGAGCATCAAAGCAGGAAAAGCAGACACCAGTCTTTGCTGCTGCTGTGGAATGGAATATAAATAAACTGTTTGAGTTACATCTTTTTTGCCCATTCAAAAATGTCATTGAAATCTCCACAAAGGCTGAAACCTGAGATTAAATGCATGAAAATATCCAAGGAAGTGTGCAAAATACATAGCAGCTGTAGTGATTCAAGGCTGATGTAGAATTTCAAGTTTCAGAATTCAAGGATATCCTGGCCTTTGAGCACAGCTAAAAGGGTTGATCGAGATCTGAAATATTCAAAATGTGTGGGAAATAATGTCTGGTACAACACCATTGACATGCTTTCTTTTAAGATAAATCAAAGAACAAAATGCCCAATGTTTGAATTCCTTGACTGCAATTGAGTAATAAAGCACAACAAATAAGAATGGCTGTTACCCGTGTTTAATGCTGTGCAGAAAAAGATACAGGACAAGAATTGATGTTTTACTGACCATAACTCACTTTGCTGCAATACCGATCTTGTGAGTTTCTATTGTTTTGGTTTTTCACCAATGATATTCCAAAGCCCTTATAGTCATACAGTTTATTTTCCTGACCCTCTGTCAAAGCTTGTGTGAACCAGAGCAAATAACTGTCCAACCGGCTCATCATACTAAATGTCTATATAAATCTACCAAGTAGCTTGAAAATCTACTCTGAAGGTCTACATAGCCTTCAATGATCTAATATATTAGAAAGAACTGCGGCAAATCAGAAATCACCATCAAATAATTTTCCCTTTTCTCCCCTCCCTTAAAAGAAATCCTCCTTTCCAGTATACTTGGTAGGGCAACCAGAATATAAGCAAGGAAAAAGCAAGCATGGGGTGGAGTATATCTACAAAAGTGGGAGAATTATTAAGTTTGCCTTTCTACATGTGCCTGGAATAAGAAGGATCATTAATCATTACCATATTTTCTTTGTGTATCCATTTCCCAGTGAAAACAGGACTGTAGATCTAATAGTGATCTTGCATTAAATAGTTACATAGTTACCTTGAGAACTAGTGTACTTGTTTGCATGATTTCACACATATGGAATGGTCCTCCCTCCATTTCCCCCGTTAGTTTTCCCCTTTCATAAATGGAACATTATTTGCTTTATTTAGAGAATTCACAGCTGAGAAATGCGGTAAAATTTATCTCTTTATTTTTCTAGTTGGTTTATATAATGGTTGCACTCAACCACTTGCAAGAGCATCCCTATTACTTTCCCATAATATATCCATCATTATAATTTACTTTTCTGTATATAACACAGTATTCAGTGTTTTGTACCTGACTCCTACTTGGAAAGTTTATTTCAGGGAAAAACATGAATAAAACAAAAAAAACCAAACCAAACTAAAGCAAACAAAACCAAAACCAAACAAACCAAAACACCCAAAAACCCACCAAAAAATTCCCCACAAAGCTTTCTTCAAACAAGATTTGTTATTGTTTAAGATATGTGTACACTTGTACTTCTTATTGCAAGCAGCAAAAGACTCTTCAGAGCAAGTTGCTGTTGTCCTGTTCTCAGTATGCACTTTAGAACCGATTAAAGCATCACTGATCTTCATTACTAGTGTTCCAGTCCTCCTGATGCTTAATCACACATGTCGAACATATGCCAGACAATGTTGGATGTCAAGAAAGTCAACACTCATATTTTCTGTATTTCCTCAAATACTTCAGCTAATATATTCTTCCCATCTGTTGCAGAAAAGCAAAGATTATGATAATGCAGTGATGCTGAAGTTATCTGCTAAATCCATTCTGTCAAATCTATTACTGAAAGGATTGAGACTTTTAAAATACTATTAGTTGGTAGAGATCAACTCATTTCCCTGAGCAGCTTTGAAAATCTCAGCCAAGATTCCTGCCTTTTGCCTTTGGCTGCAATGGATTTCCCATCGTGCCTTTCACATCTTGTTCAGCTACCCTGCTGCATAACCATCCAACTGCATGATTCCTTAGGAATTTTCCTTCATACTCATAATCTGTTCTTGTTCAACAACCAGGTCCTAGTTTGTAAGCAATCAGACACATATCATGCCATTATGGAATCTCTTTTTACTTTCCTCCTTATACACAAGAGCTTTCTCATCATCAGGTCCCAGCCTTACTGTGCCAGCCCTCTGTATACCTAATAGCACGGGTGACCTCAATTAGATATTCTAGTCCCTAAAGGAACATAGAATAGTGTGTATGTAATGATTAGGGAATGGGAGAAATTCACTGTTAGCTGTCAAGGAGGATTTTCACCATCAGCATTAACCATATAATATAGTGGCAGTGGAGGGCAATGAATGTGGAAAGAAGTGAGAGCAATCAGCAAGCTTTCATTCAGTGAGATGGAAGAGCTTGTCAAAGACACAAACAACTAATCAGTTGCCAGCACTGATTGATGTCCCAACCTGCATTCAAATCTATCATCATGACCAAGTAGTGCCTATCGTTTACCCAGTGGATGGATAAACTAGAAGTAATATATGACATCTAAGCAAATAGATCATTAATTCTGCTTAATATGTGTGGGCTAAAGTTTAAATCTTTTTCTAAACAGCAATCTTTCCCTTCAGGGATTAAAAAAAAAAAAACCTAAAAAAAAATCTACGGTGCTTGACTAGGCAATAAAGATTTTTTTTTTACATATTACAAATTTGCTGTGTTGGATTTTATTTCAGTTTCTGCCTCACAATCTATCAGGAAATTTATTAACTTCTTAATTAAAATAGTTAAAAGAGATAACAAATGATAAACCAGCAGAGACAGAGGACTGCTGTCCTTTATTTCTTCTTATGCTTTACACTTTTTTCTTCTACAAAATGTTCCCAAGCACAGCACTGCTACACTATTATCCTTAACTTTGTATTCTTTTTCCTGACTATGCGATGAAAATTTTAAATGCAGGCATACATTTAATTGGATTTTATTATTGCTTGACTACTTCTTAATTGCAGGGCATGATTTTGAATGATTTCTCAATGGTTTGTAAATTCCAAATTCTGTACCAATCAGCATCCAAGTCAGTAGAATTTGGCACATGCTTTTGTAAAATGTTACTTCAAGTCATAATTACAGGAAATATTGAGGTCTGCACTGATATAAACTTAGAACAGGACAGGAGAAAGTTAGTAGTCTGCAGCTCTCTAAACTGAGGCATGGTTTCTATCTTCTGTTAATCATCAATAGGGAAAATGGCAGGTGTTAAAAATTAAGTAATGGTTCTCAATTTGCTGCATATACAATAATGAAATAAAACTATAATCTCTGAAGCACCTGGGAGTATGATTTCCATGGTTTTGTAGTTTATTAAAATACACTCTGGCTTGTTTCAAACATTGCCGTTAACCTCTCATCAGTAGGGTACTGTTAATAAATAATTAATGGTTTCATTCATGATTTTTATCTTATGAGGTTATAAATTATTAATATCAGGCAAACTACAATAATCATAAATATTTATATATTCAATTTTGCTTAATATACTTCATTTTTAAAACTATAAAAGAGAACAAAACTACTATTAAATTATTTGACTAAAGAACAAGCATGCTAAATTTGTTGCTAAGTTATATGTTTAAAATGTTAAAGTTGAGTAAGGGAATATTTTCTTTCTCAACTTTCTGATTTTTTATTTCAGAAAAAGAAAAAAAAGCCTTCTTGTACAATTTCCAAATATTTTACAACCTAAGCCTGGCTACATAAAGGTGGGTGTCAAACCTGAAAACTCTTCAGCTGTATAGATATATTCAAAGTCACAGTGTCAATCAAATGAAAACTAAACTTACAACAAGGTCTTCACTGTCTGATAGTATATTTCTGAGACACCTCTCACTCATCTTGAGATTCTAAGTCTCTTGAGAATCCCTGACAAAGCCCAATTTACAATCAATAAACACTAAACATCCAAGAAATATTCTCTGCAGTGCAGAGTCAGGATGCACTGATGGAAAGTATTCCATTCTGAGTAGCTACCTTCACTGATCCATTTACCTGGAAATTGTAATATCAAAATACTTTACTAACTGTTGTGATAGCATTTCAGCTACACAGGAATGTTTTATCAAATATTTGTAAAAGTTCAATTTAATGGGCTGCATGCTTGGTTTAAGAAAACTTGTTTAACCACAATGGCTTAAAAACACTTACTTTAAAATACATTCACTAGTTCTTTGCTTTGAGAACTGAAATATGTATTATTTACCAAGTAAATTCATGTAGTTGTTCGGAACAAGCTAGTCTCTTTAAGATTAAAATTTTCTATTACAAATAAAGCACCTGTTCTTTAAAAATTTTCAGCATCAAAACATGGTTTAGTTTTTCTTATAACTGTTGAATAAATGTTAAAAAATATATGAAAAAGAAATAAAATATATTGCAATGAAAATTCTATAAACCTGCCTTTATTCTTTAATACAAAACTTCAGTTTTCATACATTTATTTTATAGTCTATTTGAGATCTATAAAAACTAAAAAATCAACTCAAATTTCATGAAATAGGCCCAAGAGGACTGAAATGCAATTCTGTCCTGGGAAATTTTACTGAGCACGTAATGATTGCAAATGGTGTTTATTGCCCTTAGTTCCTGTTTTCAAATGGCTGCTAATGTAAGTTTACAACCTTATGCCTAAACACCAAACTGCAGTTTCTGTTACATGGGATAGCTCAGATCTGTAGCAGGTTTTTTCTTTTTCATTTCTGAGCATGCTTATTCTGTCAGCAGCTTGATTAATTGTTAGCATTTTTTGTTGTAGTTCAGAGACTAATGGGAAGGATATTTTAATAAATTGTACTCAAACTTCTGACTCTGTGGCTTCTTCATGACATAGTGGTCTTATATAACGCTTCTGTGCATATTGCAGGGTTCCTTAATCCATCCGCTTTTAGGAGAGAATTGCATTATATTTGAGTCCTGGAGTTCTCCAGAAAATGAACATGGCTTTATATAAGTTGTTTGGTTTGTCTTTTAAATTGAAAAAGTTGAAAGTTTGTGTAGTTCCTATGATCAAAATGGTACAACCCCTAGTAGTCATGTATCAGTGGCAGACCTAGCTATAAATAAACAAAGGCTGGAGGAGATTCGAGCCATGCTTATCCAGGTCTGTGTATTAGGCAGTTAAGTATATAAACATGTCAGGAAAAAAACCACCAACCAAAAACCAACAAAAAACCCCAACAACCAAAGAAACAAACAAAAAAACCCCACAAAAACAACAAAAGAAACAATCAACCAACCAAGCAAACATAAAAAAACCATGAAAATACCTATACAGTAAGGAGATTAGATGTTTAGTTTAAGTTTTCACCTATGCAACCATGGGTCTCTAATCTACATAAACTAGGACAAAACCTCAGTTACATAAAGGGCGTTGTTCTCTCTCCAGGACAATTTTTGGAAGCCCTACAGATCTGCAGAGAAATAATCATCTGAAAGTAGACAGTGGCTTGAAGTTTCTGACTCAGACACCATGCATTCATTCTTAAGAAAGGTGTTCATAGTTCAGGTAACTTTCAAATGAACCAGACACCTGAAGTATAAAAAATGAGCACACTGTTCAACTCACAAGATCTTGGTCACTGTGCCACAGAAATATTGCTGGAATTGCAAGCTATATAGTTCCAAAGTGTAATTCACTGTCTGCTTAGCTGACTCTATGTTGTTGATCATGATCTCCATTGACGTCACCGTCAATGTAATTTTTGATGGAATACAATACCATTACACATAAAGAAGTGGACTAGCATATTGTCATCAGTGTATTATAATTGCTACTGTCTTTTTTCCTCAAGAAATCTAACTGCAGACATTTACTGATTTGCAAAACTTTGAACCTTGTTTGAATTTCTTAGATTTCTATTCCCATTAAACTTTGCTTACATTTCTTCAAAGTTTTCCTGTGGGAATACCTGTTGCACAGATGTGCCACATCTTTGAGTATTTGGAAGTATGTTTAAACATATCTCTTTTTTCTTCCACTTCTGTACAGGCCCAGGTGTGTCATTTATAATATGTATAAAGAATAGAACTTAATAAAGCATCAGAAATATGCAGCTGGTATATTGCAAAAGTAATTTTTTGTTAAATTGCAAAAGTGCTATTATTACATAGATTTTATTTTTTATAAAGTCGGTGTTATTAAATTTTAAAATTATGTTCTATGTGGTTTTGTGGTATTAGTAAGGTAAGTACATGCTTGCTGTGAGAGCATATCAATAGGATCTTTGTAATCAACACTTTAAAATAATATTTTAAAATCCGGTTTGCAATTTTTTCATTTTCTTTGCTTTCATAGAACTAATATTCACTCATAAACTATGAGATTACAGAACTGTTGTTCAGTTGTTTACACTGGGAGAACTAACACTACCTAGTTGAACTTTAGCTTAATTTTAGTAAGGAACAAAGCTGCTTCAGAAGTGATGATATTGCATGTTCTTATATTACTGTTCTGAAAATAAATTAACTAAATTTGAGTTACTTGGTATCTGAGTTAAATTCAATGGTATCTGAGTTTCAGTTGCTCACTTGCCTTGATTATTCTATATTTCCCTCTTTCTGTCAGAAAATGTCAATCCCAAAGCAGTACGGTTTCCACTCAGTATGCTTATTGCTTGAAGAAAGTTTATAGCTGGTTTTTTTTCTCTCTAAGAAAATGTAAACCAAGTCAAGATTTGGTTCAGTCCACTCACAGATTCTCTTGATGACCTGTACTGTCCTGTCTGTGAAATTTAAGCAAGCTTGGTTACCTTTCTGTGCAAACAAGGGTGGAAAAGGGAAGAAAATTGCCAGTCGTTTTATAGTGCAGCTATCCATAGAGATATAGTTGATATAGTCACTATGCCACTATTCTACTCTGTACCCACAGACTGCTTATTTTCAAGGGCAGTTAAAAAAACACAGCCACAATTTATACTTACTCAGACTTCCAAGACTTCCAAAATGTTGCTTGTACATATAACACCATTCCCCCAAGATCGGTTATTGTGAGTCAATCCCTTGCTCAGTTTAGCATTAGTCACTATGGTTACATCAAGCCAAATCACTGTGTCTTGCTCTTCCCTACTTTACCAAGCTGTTACTTTAGTTGACTTCAGGTGCTTTAGTTATGTTTTAGATCCATATGTCTCTTCAGAAGGGAAGTGTTTCTGATCTGTTGGAAATGGCAGTATGAAAACACTGTATATTAATTGTTCTTTATTAAGTTATGTTTTCTTCACAATAATTTAGATAGTTGTATATTATGTGCCAGAGTAATTTTACATTAAATTTTTTTTACTAAAATGTCTTTATACACATTTAGCAGATCCGGGGAAACCGAAAAAGAGTGCAAGCTGTTTAGACTACATCCAATTTTCAAAAAAAGGTTATGTTAGAAATTTGAAGAGGACTTATACTATGAAGGACTTAGGACCCTTTTGAAAATGGGACTTAGCCCTACCCATACAGCCCAAAATAGAGCACTGCAAAAAATGTTTCAGCTGTCTTCAGTAGTCAAAGGAGAGTGCTGATCTAACACAGATGATCTGTTTTTAGTGTCTGGGCTAACTTATCCAGAGACATTTCAGATGTCCTTACACAGCAACACAGTATGCTGGAGGACACACATTTTGAAACACCTTCATGCCATACTCTAACAGGTGAAATGTTACTTAGACAAAATTATTTTTCCACAGAACAAATCGCCAAACATTCTGGGTTTTGCTTTTGATATGTTTTGTTATGGGGTTGGGTTATTTTTTAAAATTTATTTTCCTATAAACATTTTGCCCAAGCTAATGGAATATGAAACAACCCCCTGCATTCATTTTATTCTGCAGCTTTTAAGTAATTTCTTTGGTACAATACCTACATTTCCTAATCATGAGTACAAATTTCCTTTCATGCAAACGAGGGGAAGCGTTCTGATTGACTTAAATGGCAACAGATGGAGGTCATATATTACACAGATTTTTTTTTGAGCAATAGGTCTGATTCTCTTTCTTATTCATGGCTAAGATTGAGGGAAGAATGCTGCAGGTATTTGCCACAGAAGTTGAGAATATGAAATGAAGAAGAAAACAGTCAATGTGAATTATGTGAGGACTTAAGGAAAACAGAAGTATATTCTTTTTTTTTTTGTTTTTGAATAAAAAATAATATACAGCTATGGTTACCAGGATTGGTAGCTCTGTGGATATATAAGTGTTAGGAAAATTAAGAAACTTTTCCTCAGTCGTATGGTGACATTTATACATATATGACAAGGATTTGGGTTTTTTTGTTTTACCCATCAAAATTTTATGAACACCTATGATTTCTTGTCTAATAGTATAATAATTAAATACATCAGATCTCTTTACATCAATAGCAGTAAAATGACTGAAAGCTGCTTTCCCCTCTAATATTGTAATCCAATGACTGCAATAACTCAGTGACATTCATCTTCCCCAAAATGTCTAGAATCCCAGATGCAACTAAGTCCTTGCACCTTTCCCAGAAGTGCATTCTGTAGTGAATTAGGGATGACTACAACCTTAAGAATCTCCATGGGCACATGGAGAAAAAAAAAAAAAAAAAGCCTGTAATGGATGCTTATACTACAATCAGAGATCCCAAATAATAATAACTTGGACCAATAACTTGGTGTCCTTCTTAGACAATTCTTGTATATTTACCATTTCCCCTTCCTGGTCTATTCTCTTTTATTGAAATTGCTTTAGTAGTAATGTAACATGGCTCTTTGGAGATCTACCATTCACATTTGATGTTCCTTTTACTTCATGTTAATTACTTCTGAGGTAGACAGGACCTCAGCCTGAAGTGAACCAGCATAATGGTGTTTTCACATATTTACACAAACCCATGAATTTTTCTTGTAGCATCTTTTTTAGGATAACATTTGCTTTAGGTATAACATGTTTTCATGAAACATATGATTCTACAGCCCCACCAAGAAGAGCCATTAATTTGAAACAATATAGGGACACTGCAGTAGTATGCCATACCTGTAATTTGCCTGCTTCATTGTTCTCCATTTGTAGACACTGAGTAAGAAGCAAATAAACCTGGGGAACAAAGTAGATTGACCGATAAGTCTTTACTGGCATGCTTAATTGTCTCTTGCCCTGGCTGCAAAGATAAAGTGACCTCTGCCTCTCAATAGACTTGAAAGAGTTCTTAACTCTTTTCCTGCCTGTTATACCATCATCTGCAGCTGACCAGCTTTTAGGATCCCAGTGGGAGACGCTTTGAGGCATAGCACAGGGTTTTGTTTTGTTTTGGTTTTTTCTGGCTCCTCATGTGTAAATTGGTATCAGGCAGCTGGCTCTTCTAGGACTCCAGAGAGTATAATTCTTTGACAAGGGGAAATCAACTGCTATTTTTTTCCTAAAGCTTTAAAAACACAAACCTCTCTGTCTGCAGTCTAATCAAAATCTAAATGACCCCCTAAATAAGATTTATTGGCCTGCTTTATGCTTTATGACTTATGACTTTACATTTTGTCAAAGAATACATAATGCATGCTTTTTTTCAAAACTGTTAAAAATATTCTACTGATAACTGCCAGAAAACAATAGGTGGATGAGCCACCATTAATCTGCAGGATGTTGTTAATTATTTATACATGTCCATTGTTAACTAAATGTTTCTTGCCACTTATTTTCACACTTCATGTCAAGGGGTAGTAGAACTCAGCCCTGCAAAACTTTGACAGGGAAGGTAAATTTTGCATAGTTTTTTCATGTATGAGTGCCCCTTAGCATCTTTTTAAATACCGTTAGGAGGTAGATCAGTATTTATAAAACAGTTCCTTCCTAGTGGTTTCAGAGCTGATGGAAAGCACTGGCTCAGCACTCTGGTGGGCTGCAGCAGAACAGGTACAACTCATGCAGCAGCAACGAGAATCACCACCCCATTATCACCTCCTGTTCAGGATAACTTAGTATCCCTAATTTCTTTTCAGAAAAGAATTCTGAAATGTAGCCAAATCCTGGCCTAATCCTGACTAACAAAAAAAACAAACAAACAAACAAACAAACACCCCAAAAACAGCAACAACAAAGGATCCAAATGGAGTTACTAAGGATGATTTTGTTTTGTGGACATGTGACTAAAAACTCTCTCCTTCAAGTCATTTAGAATAGTCCACGAAGGAATTTTCACTTCTTAGTGACATTCTGTTGCTGTCCTTTACATGGGATTTAAACTGTTGCAAAAAGACATTCAATCTTCTCTCCCAGTACAAGAAAGAGTATTTTTGTGCACAAGATTCAGAAGACCTAAAGTAAACCCCTGTCTTTGCCACATATCTAATTTGTAGAATGGGGGGAGTACTACTATTCTTTTTTTCTTTCATCCTTTTTATTTCGTGTCTGCTCAGTTCCTGAGCTAACTAGAGGTGCTCGTGATTACTAAGGAGTTCCAACATAACCTTTGTGCTCTAATAGTACAAGCAATTAGTTGGGATTCTAAAAATAGTGTTAATCTGGTACTCATGTGTATCTACATTGTGTTGCTACCCTTATGCTTACCAGGGTTTTGTGGATACCTTCTCTTTGAAGTAATTGGATTGACTTAAACTGGACCATCTGTGGAATAATTACTCAATTACCAGATGAAAAATAAAAAAATCTGGTCTTCAGATGCACTGACAGTAACCCAAAAAGGCACATGAACATTATAAATGTAATTTATATTATAGCATACCATACTACATACATACATATGTCATATGCATATGCATATGTGTCTATGTGCTTCTATATAAATAAATATAAATGGCATTGATGTCAGGAAACACAACAGTCATGAAATATAATTGAATCATAGTGGAGTTGTTTACAATATTTGACACTAACATATTGTAAAGGATTCTGGTACAGAAAATTGCATACACATAAGGAAATGCTTTCAGCCACCTTTGAAAAGAGTGTTCTTCATGGGTTTTTTTTGCTTCTACGTTAGTATTGCTTTATGACAGGAGTGTCACTGCTGCATGTTGTGCCTAGTTATTATGAATAATGCTACTAATTTTATTAATACTATAAACAATATAAACAGAAATATTTATGCCATCAGTTGTCACTTTTGGTACTCATAAAATAAAGTCAAGAAAAGAGACATACTTTATTGATGCCAGAGGTGTTCCTGGCTATTCAAGAATAATTATACTACTTGATGAACCATGGCACTGTCTGCTCTTATCTTCCTGTTTGATTACAGATCAGATACTGAGACTTAATGGGTAAGTGATCTGCCAGTAAGCTTTCCTTCATGCTATGTTTCAGAATACATTTTAACAATTCATGTGATGAAATCCAGCTTTCTACCATATGCTGACATATCACAATGCAAGATGGTGAAGTGTCATAACCGGCGCTTTGCAATGTGATCTGCCACCCATGAAATGAAATGCTTCAGGAAAACAACATGCCAGTTCTCAAATAAACTCTGACTCCAGTATGTACTGTAGCCACTAGACTGTGTAAAATGCCTTAAAGTTATCCATAGATTGCTCAGCTCTTCTGCCAATATAAAACTAACAGTCTAATTTTAGATCTATGTTGGAAAGAATGCAGTTAACCTTACAACACTGCAGCACTACACTAGGAGATTTTATTGTCCAATATAGGAAATGCTGACTTTTAACTTTTATAAGGTTATTTATTAAGATATGCAGTGTACCTCCCAGTACACACAATTTTTCTATGTCTGTGAATGGAGAGAAAAGTACCTCACATTTATTAAGCTCTGCCACAAATCAAATCTACTGAAATAGTCATAATGTATTCTGTTAGTAAACATAAAATATATATGCAATATTATGTCAGCCAGATTTGCACTTTAGTTCACTACAATGATCCTAAGTCAGTGCTTAAGAATGGGAAGGAGAAATCAAGGGTAACACAGCTGATAAACTATAAGGAAACAGTAATGTTGTTCGTTATTCTCAATTATGGTTTAATTGCAGAAATCTAATCTGTCTGTACTTCTCTAGCGTGGGCATTTCCTTGCTGGGCATTGTCTTCCTGGTTAAGACACCAGCATGTTACTTTAAATTGTTATTGTAAGTATTTAAAATAACATTGCATTCTTGGGGGGAGGAAAGAAGGAAGACTTCAGACGGATTAAAAATTTGCTGACATCTCACCCATCTATTGTGGTTTACCCCAGCCAGGAACTAGGACCACAGAGGTGCTTGCTCAGCTGGGATGGGGAAGAGAATCAGAGAAGAGAAAAAAACTCAGAGGTTGGGATAAAAACAATTTAATAGGTAGAAAGAAGTTGCCCACATGCAAAGCAAAACAAGGAATTAATTCACTATTTCCCATTGGCAGAAAAATGTTTAGCCATTTCCAGGAGAAAAGGGCTCTATCACATGTAATGGTTACTTGGGAAGACAAGCACTGTAACTTCCAAACTCCAAATGTTCCCCCCTTCCACATTCTTCCCCCAGATTTGTAGTCTGAGTATGATACCATATGGCATGGAATATTCCTTTTGTCATCTGGGATAAGCTGTCCTGTCTGTGTCTCCAATTTTTTGTGCACTCCTGGCCTACCACACTGGTGGGTCAGTATAAGGAGCAGAAAAGGCACTGGCTGCTTAGCAACAGCCAAACCCACCAGTGTTTTGCAACACTATTTTAATCCCAAATCCAAAACCCACCACAACACCTACTAGCACCACAACAGCTACTAGCAAGAAAATCAACCCCATGCTTGCTGAAACCATGATGCCATCTTAGCTGGCATGTAATGTGTTTAGTATGAAGACTGATGAATTTGTTTCCTTGGAACAACAATCTCAACTCATAACAGAAGAATCTCAAAGTAGCACAAAATTTCTGGAAAAATCAGAAGAGATTCAGATCAGAAGAGATCAGAACTGTCTTCTGAGCAAACTCTAAGGATGGCTCATATGACAAAGTAGCTGGTCACTGAGTAGCATGGGGTTAATTCTTGGTATTTAGTTGGAAAATATTGAAGTTAAATTTAGTTAAATCTTGACTATACCAGAAGATGTAGACACGTTTCTCAATCCTCATTTGAGGATTGAGCTAATCTGAGCTCATCTGAGCTAATGTTCAGTAGCAAACATTGCCAACAAACCATCACCAAGATATAATAGATGCCATTCATGGTTCAAGGACACAGGAAGTACACCTTGCGACTGACAGAAGATTAGAAATCCTATCAAGATAATATCAATGCTTTCTGTCCTGCTGGGGATATTGTCCGCTGACTTTGTCACTCAGGATGGGAGACAATGGCACTACCAGAAACTGCCACATAAATACCATGCTATCAGTTTTGACAAAGATTCCAGTGTTGCATGAAACACTAATACAAGCATGATTAAGTCAAAACTATCTGATGTGGCCTTCTGCCTGCCCATGGCATTATGGAAGATACAGAATGATTATTTCTTGTGCTTAAGTACTTTGACATATTCTAACTGAAGAGATTACTGAGTCACTCTATGTGATCTTAAGCCTCCCTGGCCTGTTATTCTATTATGCCATTATGGTAAATGAATTGTTAATTTGTTAAAAGCTATGTTTATTTGTGAATAAAAAAGTTTAGTAAACTGATTGCAAAAAACTTTTATAGGTAAAAAATCCAAAGAAAGTGTTGTTTCTTGAAAGAACAGACAAGTGTTTCACTTATTAATTAGTTCTTTCTTGTATTCTTCTAAAATCCTAAAGGTCAACCCTGTCCCAAATACTGTTTGGACATGGATTTTTCATATTTTGTTTTTTCATGCAGTCATATGAACAGTCTAATAGAGTTAATTTTATGCATTCACTAGTATCTCATAAATTATTGTTGTTGTCTTTCAAGAAAATGCTGATCATAATTTTTCTTAGGATTTCTAAATCCTTTTCTCTGGCTTGATTTAAGGCATAAAATACATAACAATATCTTCAAGTAAATTCACTGAAATCTACAGCTATCTAATTTCTTTCCTCTCTTTTATATTAACTTTGCCATGAATGTTTACAGTCATTTTTCGTGAACACAACTATGGTGTATGTGTATATTATGTATACATGCATTTTTAAAACAATTTCTCATTTGTCTTCTTAACACATTGTTTCCACCCAGAAAATAAATCACTGTGGACTAGTGCTTAGCAAAGAAAATTTAGTGAGATACATAACATTTTCTTAATTGACTATTCCCTGGAAGAGACTTTAAGATAATTTCATGCAAGTGGCTGCAAACAAATATAAACTGGCCCTCCTCCAAGCTACAGTAATTGAAGCAATGCAGTTCAGGAAGGTGTACAACTACACTGCTGAAGTACCAAGTTACCATTTCCTTCAAGAGCTCTTCTATCTCTCCCAGAGAGAGATACTGATGTTACATTTCTCACTGACCTTCCTGGTGTTCTTATCATTGATAGCATTTAAGTCAGCTGTACAACTTGCTTCAGTGATGTGAGGTCATTATCAAGCTTAACATCAGTAGCCAGAGAAAACCTGTTGGGGTTTATTTGCTTTCATTTTCTCCATTGAGTGCTCTTCTCTTCCTTGTTTTCTACTGCTGAAAAAACAAATGACAAAAGAACCACAGCTATGATCCACCTCTGTCAACAGAAATACCCCTTTGACAAAAGAATGCTGCTCTAACTAAATTACAATGAACTCCACCCTTGTCAAAAATCATGTGAATTATCATTAAACACACAGAGTAACTGACTTTCTCAGGGAATATATCTGAACAGCCTGAAGCATTGCCAACATTTTATCCCAGGCAACACAGGTGTGAAGTAGAACTGTGAGAAAGACACGTGATGACACTAAAAGTCACTTACCTCCTGCAAGAAACTGACTGTGACTTCTGTCTGGTTTTTGCTATGCCTAGTTATAAAATTTTATTTTAAACCTCACATGGTCTTTTACACAAATTTATATGGAACATTCCACTCACAAAAAAGACCAGTGATGTCATGAATGTGCAAAACTATAGGAAAATTGTTCAGTAGCTGCTACAGACTGTGGAAGACAGCAGAACACAGTATCCGAATTTTGTCACATTTGTAAAAAAAACCCACAAAACCCAAAAACCACAATAAACCCCACAAACAAACAAACAAAAACCTTACTTTGACTATATGGCTATCCTAGCAAGACAGCAACATGAGAGGAAGCTCCCAGATGCTCCTCATTTCACAGAAAAGCTAAAGTCTCAAAAGACAGCTAACTTTAGCCTCCTAGTTGAAATAACAAGCTAATGGCATGCTTTTACATGAAACGGGACAAGACCTTAGCAGGTCACTAGCTAACTGGAGATTACTAAGGCAACTGTACATTCCTGAAAAGGGTACCAAACCAGGTAAAGAAATTGGAATAAATAGAATGGATTATTTATTTGGGAAATTATCATGTCAGTAAAAATGAAGAATTTCAGAAAGAAAAAAAGTGAAAAAAGATACATAAGGCATAACAGAACACATGATCAGGAGATCAGCCCTAGTCTTGATCACTGAAGTTTGTGACAGGACTATAAACTCTTGCTTTATTTGATCATACTCATGCCTTCTCATGACTTCTCAGTCAAGAAAGTCCTGTGTGTTTTTTTCCCAGTGCTGTTGAAGGCACAGTGGAGTACTCTCATAAATTTCAACAGAGGAACACTCCTAGAAGGATCTTTGTAATAACACCACCTCTTTCTAACAGAGGTGGTGGATTTCAAATTCTTGAATGCGAAACAAAAGCTGTGAAAGGAAAAAAAAATACTATGAGGACTTTCGTGCATCAAAGTGACTGGCAACACACTAAATAAAATGTGCAGCAGAAAAAAGACTAACAAAGAGTTAGAAATCTCATAGAACACATGTAAAACACAACAGGCAAAATACAGAAAATCCAAGTTGTCTCAAAAATGTTGAGCTACAGAAGCTGTATTTTGAAATATGTTCAGCCTAAAAATTGAGATAACTATAGCAGGTTTTTTGTGATATTTCCTTAATTGAAGTTATCCTTGCTATAAACTTGTATTATAATACTTGGGCCCTTCTTAGTCTATGAAATACATAGTATATAATAGGATACAGCTGGTTTTATTGTTTTGCACATCACAGCCTGTTCTTAAAAAGAAACTTAAACAAGGGTGTTTACAGTAATAGCAAAAAGAAGAGAATAAGCAAAGAAAATAAAAGGGCGACAGTAAACTAACCATGTCTTTTCACAGGTTAAGTAGTAACTAGACAGGTTTGTTGGCAGTTGGTTACTCTTTAACCCTTATTTAATCTGAGATAAGATATTTTCTATTTTGGGGATGAAGAAATTGCTGACAGCATCGCTTCTGTGGCTGTCATTTTAAATATGGCAGTCAGCAGCACTGAAGATAGATTTTTTTTTTCTATTTTCATAGATACCGTTGTCATAGTATAGATACTTTTTTTCATATATATTATGAATTAGTCATTGTTAAAAATAAATAATGAAAAAAATATGACAAATATGGAAATGTAAGGAGAGGAAAGGAGCTTTTTATATTTCATTATAAGGTAAAGGAATACACTTCACACCAAGCAATGTAAAATCAGACACCTAAAACAGCATTATGGAAAACAACTAGGAAAAAAAAAAAGAAGAAAAAAATATTCAGAAAATCAATTGCCTTATCACCATTCATGTGCTGTGTATGTCTGTACAGCAAGGAATATTGAGACCGTATGTTTTCCCTTTTTTTCGGAGTTTGACGGACCTGGCTACTGCAGTGTGTAAAGTTAAGACGTCATTCATTTCTACTTAATTGCGCTCTATGCTGTTCAGACAAACTCTCCCAATCTTGAAATCTCACATATATGAGGTAAGAACACAGATTGTCCTTTGTATTTTGTTCCCATACAATCATATTCCAAATTCCCTCAGTTAGGAATAAGATCCTATATGACAATAGATGATGAGAGCCTCTTCAGGAAAAATGACAGTAAGTTGAAACTACAAGGGATTCCCCACTTCAAAAGGAGTTGGGGGAAAACCTGTTTTTCTTGCCTCTCCCAAGGATAGGTATATGAAAAATACAGATGAGAAGGAGCAATGTTTGGCAGAAGAGATCTGCATAGAGGTGAATCTTTTACATATAGAAATCCTGAGCACTGCTTAATTTTGGAGCCTGTAGCATCAGGAAACCTAAATTACTTTAATCTATCCTATTTGCAAAAACATTAAGGTTTCTCAGACTATGTACATTGCAAAATGAACTATCAAGAAAATTGTTGGACCCTTAAAGAATAAGGAAATCTTAAAGGAAATGTATTTAAGAAGACATTTCTTTCTTCTTAAAGAAATAATAAACAAATAAATACATAAAAGACAACCCCATCACCAAAAAGAAACTACTACAAGTAACCAATAACCTTTTAGTGATAGACAGGGCACTAATCTGGAATGGTATAGAGGAAAAATAGCAAAAATCTTTATGACCAATTCCTATATAACAAGAGCTGTGAAGGATGTAAATTTTCTCTGGAATATCATGGGGTTTTTTTGAACTAGGTTTTGGACAAAATAAAATAAAAATCTTCAGAAAAGCAGATAAGAAACTATTTTTGACCAGAATAGGTCAATAATTTTCTTTCTTCATGGAGACTGTATAGGACCAAATAAATATAGTGGTCAGATAATGTCACTATGAATTAAGAATAAATTATGCCCAGATTATTCAGTAGGTTTTGGTTTTTTGTTCCACAGAAGATTTTGAATTTTGACAGCGGAGTTGGTGTCTCTGATTACCAAAGCTCTTATATCCAGGTGGAACACATGAGAGGGGATGCTGCTACACTAACTTGTTCCTATTAAAAGTTCTTTATAGAGGCTTGAAGAAGATATACAATAAATTAGTCTTCTAGATCCTTGACAGTTTATACCTTGCTCAGGAAGAACTGAATAGAGTTTTATTCCATTTTTTGTAGATAGAATCATAGAATCATTTGGGTTGGAAGGGACCTTAAAGATCATCGAGTTCCAACTCCCCTGCCATGGACAGGGACACCGCCCACTAGAGCAGTTTGCTCAAAGGCCCATCCAGCCTGGTCTTGAACACTTCCAGGGATGAGGCATCCATGACTTCC
The DNA here is from genome assembly GCA_004320125.1 of Scolopax mira. Lineage (NCBI taxonomy): Eukaryota > Metazoa > Chordata > Aves > Charadriiformes > Scolopacidae > Scolopax > Scolopax mira. The sequence continues at coordinate 108,752 of BJBW01010150.1, forward strand.
CTGGGCAACCTGTTCCTGTGCCTCACCAACCTCAGTGTAAAGAATTTCTTTCTGATGTCTAATCTAAATATTCCCTCCTCCAATTTAAAACCCTTTCCCCTGTCACTACACTTCCTTGTAAACAGTCCCTCTCTGGCTCTTCTTCAGATATTGATAGTCTCCCTTCAGATATTAATAGCCTGTTATTATATCTCCTTTGCTTCTCAAGGCTGAACAACCCCAGCTCTCTCAGCCTGTCCTCATAGGGGAGGTGCTCCAGCCCTCTGATCATCCTTGTGGCCCTCCGCTGGATCCATTCCAACAGGTCCATGTCCTTCCTGTGTTGAGGACTCCAGGTGGGGTCTCACGAGTGCAGAGCAGAGGGATAGAATCACCTCACCGTGACCTGCTGGCCATACTTTTCTTGATGCAGACCAGGATGCAGTTGGCTCTCTGGGCTGCCAGTGCACACTGCCGGCTCATGTTGAGCTTCTCATCCACAAGCACTCCCAAGTCCTTCTCCTCAGGTCTGCTCTTCAGCCATTCTACACTCAACCTGTATTTGTGCCTGGAATTGCCACATCCCAGGTGCAGGACCCTGCACTTGGCCTGGTTGAACTTCATGCAATTTGCATGAGCCCACCTCTCCAGCCTGTCCAGATCCCTCTGTATGGCATCCATTCCCTTCAACATGTCAACTGCGCCACCAAGCTTGGTGTCATCAGCAAACTTGCTGACGGTGCTCTCTATCCAACTGTCCATGTCAGCGACAAAGATGTTAAATAGTACATGTCCCTGTACCATTTAACAGGGACACCCCTTTTTCCTGGCCACCACTCGGACATTGAAACATTGACTACAAACCTTTAAGTGTGGCCATCCAGCCAGTTCCTTATCCGCCAAGTGGTCCATCCGTCGAATACATGACTTTCCAATTTTGAGACCAGGATATTGTGCAGGAACATGTCAAATGCGTTGCATACGACCAGGTAGATGACGTCATAAGACACACTGCACTATTCAGAGACATTCACCTCCTTTTCTAACAGGATTAATGACCTTTAATCTGTGAAAAGATAAGCAAAATACTCAACAGGAATTTTGCCAGATTTTTGCCTGTAATGTTTTTGTATCAATAATACAAGTAAGATACAAACTGATCTTCTACTGTTAACAAATGAACCACTTAAGCTGTTTGCAACAACCCTGATACTATCAAAACTCAGGCACCATAAAAACATCATGGATCCAGAAATAAGGATTCTCTTGAAATGAAAATAGCACCATTCTTGCATTCTTGATGATGATAATATCCTGCCTATGGTTTACCCTTTCATTATTGATCCCATACCTTTCTCTTTCTTTGTTCACATACTTCAGCTATCATTATTAATGTAGGCTTTCTTCACATTTCAAAATTCGATCTCCACTCTATAATGCTCCTTCAGAAATTCTCTCCTCCTTTTTCCAGTTAATTATTATTCCCACTTGCTATAATAACATAGCTGCGTTCCATACCATTCCATTACCGTGTAACAAACACCATTTTTATTTCTATGGCAGAAGTAGAAAAAGGAAAAGTCTCATTACACAACATATTGAAGATACTCAGAATAAGAAATCAGCAATATTATGAAATATTTACAGTCAAAAAGGTTTATCCTAAATAGGGGTTTGAAAACAGCAGGAGTGCTCATGATAATAGAGGTAAGTTGTACCTCTTAGAGGTCTGTGGTTTTAAATAATCAAGACAGACATAAAACAGGAATAACATTGAATGTAGTAAAACTAAACAAAGAAAAGTAAATTATATGCCTGAATTCAGCAGAGAAGCCAAAGAGAGAAATTAGTCTCAGAGCATAAAAGTGCAAGTTATGAGCATTAACAGAAGATTTTTCTACATTACTATAATGAACTTGTTATCCTGTTTTTTTATAAAGATCATTAAATACTTTCACAAAGAAACTTCTTAATTTAAGTTATGTGAAAGTAGAACAATTTAGGGAATGGGTCAGTGTAATTTCATGGCAATTTAAGCATCGTCTACAGTAATTTTAAAGTTTCTCACTGGTTGTTTTATCTCTGACTGTGGGACACTGAACAAATTACCTTTTTTCCCTTTTCCTTTTCCTTTTCCTTTTCCTTTTCTTTTTCCTTTTTCTTCCATTCTCCCTTTTTTCTTTTTTTCCTCTTTTTTTCCCTATTTCCATTTTTATTTTGTCTTCTTCTCCTTTCCTTCTTCTCCCAACCTTTTCTTTCTCTTGAGGGGATAGATACTTCTACTTACTGATTGCCACAAGAAGTGTATCAGACAGCATAACAGTCCTGGTTTGTCTGAGATAGTGTTAACTTTCTTCATAGGAAATCATGTGGTGTTGAGTTTTGATTTCGTGACCAAAAGAGTGTTGATAACACACTTATGTTTTCAGCTGCTGTTAAACAGTGCTTGCACAACATCATGGCATTCTGTTTCTCACTCTGTTCCACTAGCAAGTAAGCTGGGGGTGGGCAGAAGCTTGGGAAGGATGAAATTAGTTCAACTAACCTGAATTCACCAAAGGGATACCATATGATACTGTGTTCAGAAATATAACTGATAAAACTGTTGGGAAGGGGCAGGAGAATGGAGTCCAAGTTGGGCATTGGTGATTCCTTTTGTGTCATATCTCCTCCACCCTTTCCTTTTTTTTATTTTATTTTTTATTATTACTTTCTTTTTTCTCCCTGCTCTTATTAAATTGTCTTTATCTTGACTTAGGTTCTCTTATCTCCACGCTCTGATATAGCGTGTTAGAGTGTTTTCTTGGATGATGCCCGTACTGCTGACTTCTATAAATCTTCCAGTCTCCCATGTGTTTATTATGTATTTATAATATTCCACAAGCACTGAAAGTGGCATTTTGATTTGTTACAAAAGGAAAGACTGAACAGTGGTTGTCATCCCTCAATACAGCAGATCACCTGTGATTTTTCAGTTTAAATTTTACACATTAGTCTTTTTCAGAATGTGTCTTCAAAATGCTGCCAATTTTCAAATATATTGTAATTCTAAATACTTAGCACCTACTTAATAATGTCCAAAAATCAAGTCAAATAATCAATCATCTTATAAAGTATATTTATGATTTTGAGATATATATGGTATATTTTATTTATTTATATAAATAATATAAAGTTAATATTTTTAGGTTGGAAGGGACCTCTGGAGGTCAGCTGGTCCAAGCCTCCAGCTCAAGACAGATGACATAGAGGCAATGCCCAGGACTGTGTCCAAATGACTTTCGAATATCTCCAAGGATGGAAACTCCACAGCTGCCAACAACTAGGACATCTGTACCAGGGCTCAGTCACTCTCACAGTGAAAAAATATTTTCTTATGTTCAGAGGGAATCTCCCGTGTCTCAGTTTGTGCTCAAAAGGTCTTTTTTCTGCAAAGCTGCTTTCCAGCCTGGAAGCTCCTAGACAATTAATAAGAATGTTAAACAGGACTGGACCTATTATTGACCCCTGGGGTGTGCTGGTAGTACTGGGGCCTGATATTGACCCTGGGGTACTGGCCTTAGAAAGCCAGTTATCTGCTCGTTATTGACCAGTGACTAGCTGACTGCTAGTTATTGACTTCAGCTAGAAATAATAAAACTTTAGCTCTCTGGACTTTTAAAATAGAATGTGTAATCATTGTTCTTCCTTTCCCTTTAGTCACTTTTACTTTTTGTTGTTCTCATTTGTTTTGGTTTGATATTTTTTTGTCTATTGACCTTACCAGTTTTGCCTAGAAATACTCCTAGGGAGCTAAATTGTATACCCATTCATTTTCCCTGAATTTCTCTGCATAATAAAAGCATTTGATTTTTCCTTAGGTGTTCATATAATTTTGGGGACTGCTATTTTAGAAATTTACATCACATTATTCAATTACACTCACTATTAGTTTTCCTGCAAACTGTCTTTTCCATGTTAATGTCAAAATTACTATTTCATATTTCAGCAAATTTTTCCTCTGAAATAGTTCTGTCTTCAAGCAACAATACTAACAAACCCTTAGATTTCCTTGGATAACTTTCTTGATTCCTTCTTGAATTTACAGTTTTCATAAAAGTAAAAACATACTAGTTCTCATTGTTTCATTCTCGACTTGCATAGCTTTTTCTGTATTTCTGCTCTGCAGGGTAGATGCAGATATAATACATTTAGATATTCATTGGACCTACTATTTTATTATCATAATCTCAAATAGTTGTTAAGAACTTTGGAGCTTCATAATTGTCTCCCTTTTTTATTTTAAAAAATAATTTTTATTTTAAAAATTTCTTCGTTTAATTGCTTTCTACTGTACATGTACTCATGGGCATTCACATAGAACTTCTACTCCAATTTCCTTTAAAAATCTTCGGTTTGTCTCTTTTATTATTTGTATTTATTATTTTCATAGTGATTTTTTTTATTTTCTCAAAGACAAATAAATGAAAACAAACATGGAAGCAGGGAAAAATAGAATGTATAACAAATCTACAATTTCAGTAGTTACTGTTTCAATTAATTTTGGTAGTAAGCATCATAATATTCAACATCACAACGTGCTAAAGTAGACTTCTGTAAAAATAAATTCAAGTGGGCATCTCTGTTTCTTTTCAATCTCCACCATGATTCAGGATCAATTTGTTTTCCTAATTCTGTTATAGTTTGTTTTCAAATTAATCTCCTTGTAAGAACAATGGCCATTGACTAGAGACAGAGTATTTTGCCTCTTACCAAAGGGCTTTGTTTCAGGACAGAATATTTTATTTTCTTGAATGAACCCCGGATTTTTATTATTTTTTTATTAAAAATACTTTTGAAACACTTCCAAATCAGAATGAGTAGAGTCAAATGCTATTATGAAGGCTATGGATTATTTTGTTTGTTTGTTTCTGGTGATACATAAATGTAAATTTTTTAGCAGAAATTCCTGTCGTAAGGTGAAATGAGAGTATAAAATGCTGCATGGATCATGCTCACAAGAACACTTCTGAGATCTTAGAGTAATTTAACTGACACATCTGTCTGAAGTACCTTAGAGGATGGAATTCCTACTTTTTCAGACAATATGCTTTGTTTCGGCTAAATTTCAACATGGCAGATTTTGACTCAAAGTCTCACAACGAGAACTTTCTATCACTCTGGAAGCATGCAGAAATACTGCTATTACTGTTGATAATAAAGAAAGGAGTCAAATAATATTCACTGGTTTTACCAGAGCTGACAGACTTTTGATTAAGAATTTACTGAGGCAATGCTATACCATCCCAAAGGAGCATAACATCACATCTAGCATCACTGCTAGTGTTAAGCAATACAGAGGCAAGATTCGGCTAAGCATTTTCAAGACTCCGTTTCCATAGTGTGAGTCACATAGACTCAGCAAGATTGCAGCTAGTGATCCTTGGCAATCACATTGGTTCTTATCTGGCATATTGAATTGTATCTATTGTAGATGGATGAGTCTGGTGCTCACACAACCCTATTATCTTCATCATTTCAGCTAATTACTCATTCTTTTGTACCTCCAACTTATATCACAAGGACAAAGCTACAATGAGTGCAGGCAAATATATAAATAATATAAATAATAGGCATCTAAGGAACTCAGATCTGCAATGAATATTTGAATCCTGGAACAAATGCCCTCCTGAAAACTCTGCACTGTATTTAGGCAGCTTGCAGCCACTGTTTACTGTGCTAATTCAGTGTTTGTTCATTATTGTTTTGTGCCTCCATTCTTTTTTTATCACATCCACGCATTTTCCTTCATTTCTAATTTAGACTAAAGTTTCCTTTTGGCAAGACCATTTTATCTCAATAATGGTGCTCTGTGAGCTTCTAGGAAGTTTTCATCCTTTCCTCTGGTCACATTCTACCATTTTGGCTCTGTGAGATTCCCCTATGCAATTCCAGATAAGCAAGGCTGTCAGCACATGTCCTATTCCAATTACAGCTGTGCCAACTGAAGAAGTTATGCCCACAGTTGCTTATTACCAGTGCTTCAGACCTGCCAGCTATGAAGCTTGGATGGAAAACAACATTGCTTCTTCCCCTGAAGCCAAAGCATTCCTGCACGAGGCAAAAGAAGGTTGTGTGATATTTGCAGTTATTTAAGGGTACCATTTCTGTCACGGAGTGCTTTCTATTCAATAGTAAGCAAATTGGGCCCTATGTAGTTTTATAATTTAAAATATGTCTAAGGTATGTTCCCTTCCCTTCCCCTCCCTTCCCTTCACCTCTTTTATTCACTTCCTCTGCTCTAATCATATAATGAGGTGCTCTTCTAAATAGCAAGCAGAAAAAGAAATAACTAAAATAAATCAAAACCTTACAGCAACATATCTTAGTATCTGACTTTGAACACAAACAGAACTGCCTCTTTGTGGAATAATGGTTGGTGTTGACTGAAGCATTGCTGTTTGAGCAACTGAGAACTCACAGTATGAACATACACACACAAATACTCTTTTATCCTCCAAGTTGTTAGTGGTATAGTAAATTAAACATTTCAAATGAAGTGTCTGCAGTTCTGAATGCTATGTGAGCCTTTACAAATTCACCTATACTTAATACTAGCTTTTTGTACTCTGATCAAAACGCTTGAATCCCACACAGATGTTTATTTCATAAATAAAGAGGAAAAAGTTTTTTCTAGACAAATGACATGACTAGCACAAAACTACAGAATGACTATTTGATTGAGCTAATATGGGAAAAAGAACATAAAGTTACAGGGTGTCTTTTATCCTTTAAGCTTAGAATTAATTTTTCTTTCCATTTATAAAAACAGTAATTTACAAGGTCTCCTTTCAAGTCATGAATATTTTACCTAGAGCTCTCCCTGAGAGGGAGAGAAACAGCTTTTCAACCAGCTGGTGCAGGGTTATATTTGGCATATGGAGCCTAGATTCAGTTATTGACTTAGAAGCCCATAAATACCCTCTTAACAACAGTGCTGCGTGTAATACATATCGTTGGGGAACTCCTTAACACAGATTTCTAAGGTATCCAGTCTGCTTGTCTACTAACAACACAATGCACAGCAAAGCAGAAGACTTGAATTTAGATTAGGTTGCTAAAATCCTGAGACTGGCAGAAGTCTGGGGAGTTTTCAGTAACAAAATAAACTCTGGAAATTTGTTTAATGAAGAAGGAAGCTAAAACCTTCACTAGTCCTTAGAACCATTTTCAATTCACTTTGCATAGTGTATTACTGAAAGATACAGAATTAATAATGCTGAGGAATGATATACATTTTATGCAAGTCACATACACAGAACAACCATGAACAGTACAAGCATTCTTGTAACACCATAAGGACTGCCATGGAAGTATGTTTTCTTTACAGCTTCAAGTTTTAATACAATATGGTTTCAATTAAACATTTAAATTTTTTTTTTCCTGATGAGGCAATTAAAATTATTCTTCAGGGTCAGTCTATATGCTGTTCTTGGTAAAATTATAAAAGTCCTTTTTTTTTTTTTTTGTATTTACAAATTCTCTAGTTCATTTGCCTGACAAAATAATATAAAGTCTGTATATGCTGAATAGTTCAATGCATGTGTTGTGCAGGCATGTAACAGCTGGGATCTATCACTGCCAAGTAATAATTAAGCAAAGTTGGCAATTGAACTCTGGGAAAAGTTTTGTATGCAAAACAGAAGCATATATCTTCTGTTAGGAAGTTTCTTGTGGGTGTGTGAAAAATGCATTCAGATGACTTTCTGGTGTTTTTTTTTAAGTTAATCATTTATTAAAAGTAAAGATAATTTAAATAAATTTAAAATGAAGAGGTTAACTCTAAAAACATTAAAATCAGAAAGGTCATCAAGTAGCAGAATTCCTGAAAATTCATCTTTTAAAAAGAATTAGAGCAAAATGTGATTTTTAACAGTACCAATAATTCATCAATTCTGCTTAATTTCCAGGCTGGCAAAAGAGTTTTGTAAATTTTATAATGAGCTTTGCTTAAAGGGAGTATTGTAGAGTCATTATGCAAAATGTACACATATAATTAAGTATTTCAGTCTGATTTCTGTCTCTAAGGATGATATACATTGAGTCAGGCAAAACAAACTGGCAGGATCACCATGGTTTTAAAAACTCTGTATATTTAAAAACCATGTATATACCTGTATATTTTTTACACTCTTAGCATTTATCTTTCTGTGGGCTTAAATATGGCAACTCATATTATGAAACTCAAACGGACATGATTTATTGGCAGGAATTGGTTAAACATGCTGTTATCTCCACAATGAGACATCCTGAAAGGAAGACAGTCAGAAGTTACATTAATGTGACAATTACTTACAAGGAAATGACAAATATCTCATTCTCCTGAAATGAAAGAAGGAAATGATACTTTGTGAAGAAACTGTTGTGAATAGTTTGGTCATCTCCAGCTAGTAATTATGAATCTTATCAACAACACTACATAAATCACCACTCCAGGTAGTTCATAGGGCTGGAATCAATAATCCAATTCACCAGTTGGTACTGCGGGTTGCTGCTTTGCAATCCTTTGAACTAGAGCTTGTAACTGTAAGATCTTTTTACTTGCTGATTGCTATCAGCAATAAAGCTGTTCTAGAGTTATGCTAGCTCTTTTGAAAAAGGACTTGAATATTATTGTGATGATGTCCTATGTTCTTGACTATTGTACAACTTTTAGCCCTTTATGTCAGTTCAACCTTAGAGTATCTATTCGTTCAGTAAATGCCATAAGGACTCTTCCTTCAGTGAGACACATTAAACAGAAGCTACATGTGTGAATAAATTGAAGCTTTCACTGCTCTGATTCTCAAGTTATTTGCCCCTCATCTTGCCTTTTCTATTTAATTGTAGCTGACCATCTGGAACCCAGGGAGTATCTAGGGTAGTGACTTTGTACTGTGGGTCTGTCCTTTCATTCTTTTGACCTTGCTTTTGCTTCTGGTCACTTAGTCCTCGTCCAATATGAACTGTATCCATTCTTAGTATCACTTAGTAATTGCCATCAAACATACTTGCCACTATTAGGTCTACAGTAACACGGAGGATAAACTTTTCAGTATTGCTTTCTTATTGGCCCAATATAATATGGAAAAGCAGCTGACAAGCTAGTATAATCTCCTTTGAATTTAGAACATTAGAAAGGTTACTAGAAAACCTTCAGTTTTCCAGGTTATTAAAACAGTGATTTTGAGACTGGTTATGGTAACTGAGAAAATTTATAGTCTATGGTGGCTGTGTAGTGTAACACTGCAGATCTTGGAATACAGCTTGAAAGATTTTTAGCCAGATATGTGTTCTTCATGGAAGAGTATCACGCTCTGTAAAGTATTGTATTTAAAGCTTCTATCTGCCACTAAATATAAAAATGTTTCCTGAGGAAATGTAGCTGGTTATTATTGTGGGAATACGGTCGTTACTGAGGTGACATTATGTAGGAACTTTTCAATGCAGATCAATACTGGCAATTCATTTGGGTGGGTATGAAATTTCAATTGAAGTGTTAGTCAATTAATGCTGAAAAGAGTAATGACAGACAGGATGCAGAAAGAGAAGCAAAGGGAAGGCAATGATATAAGAAAAAAACCTGTTATATATTAAAATGGGAAGGGAGAAGGAGCAGGCAAAAAAGCTTACAGTGTGTGACTAATTTAGTCACATACTAGGTAGGCTACCAAAGAAAGGCCGTGCTGTTAAAATAGAAAGGTATGTGTTGACTTCCCTGCTATCCCTCAAATGATGCCATTTGAGATCCTTAAAGCAATTATTACTGTAATTGTGTACCCTTTTCCTCCTGCATATACACTGGTGAAGTAGATAGAGATCATTTTGAAACAAAAATGCAAAGTGCAAAAAAAAATAATAATCATCTCCTCATTTCCACTAAGATATAGACATATATGTTTTCTATCTATAGTAGGAGCTTGAATCAGCTTTCATATGGCTGTATCTTATTTTTCATATAAAAGACAAGCCTGATCCTTTTGCAAATACTTATAATTATTGTGATTAGTAGATTTCATCAGCCCAAAATATGAACATGCCAGCAAATGAAAGTAGGAAGCATCTACAGTGCCAAAGATACTGTAGTAAGAACCGGGGTACTGAAAGCAATAGCATGTCATTATGGTCCTGAAATCCCTATGTTCTTTCTATTAGTTACCATCACTTTATTGTAGGCAGAGGAGTTGTATTTTCTGTACTAAATGTACTTTAACCGTATTTTCACAATTGTCATACAAATTGTGGGTTATACATTTTCTACTACTTGGTATTTGTGAATCTCACTAATGAAGAAATTGGAAGCAGGGAACTTTTGTGTGGGCACAATGGCAATCTCAAAAAGATTAAATCAAGTCGAAGCCAAACGAAGCCAAGAAGATTATTTTCTTCTATCTTCATTGTTTAAAATTCAAGGGTTAGATAATATGGTTGTTCATACCTAGGGTGCACAGTCTTTATAACAATCAGCAGAATAAGCAGTGTGGTGAGGGTAATACTGCAGTGGAAGACCAGTTCTTTAAAAGCAGATCCCTTTAAGTACTTAAGCAGGTTTCTGTATATCATGTGATGCAGCAAGGTGTTCATCACTTCTTATGACTTCTGCTTTTTAGATAAGTTAAACCTTTTCTAAACCATTTAGTGAGTCCATAAAATATTGAATTTTAATTTAATTTATTTTTTAAACCAGCTATAGAAGATTAAAAACATTATAAGAAGTTGGAAGACTATTCTAAATAAAAATAAATAATAAAATTGTACAGCTTTCTCTTGATCTCCCCTTTTTCTCATGACTGTCAAAGGAAGATTTCTTGTTAACTCAAATAAGAGAAAGCTAAAACTAAACAACCCAAACATTTGAATAATTTAGCAAAATCTTGCCCACATGAAGAACTGGCTAGTAATAAATCAGGAGGAGAACCAGATTTATATTCCAAATGAAAATAATCTCTAGATGGGTTCAGGTTTAGTCCTTTAACAGCATTGCTGAATGAGATATCCAGATCTTTGTTTTAAGACCCATTATGCTTAGTGGCAATTGGAAAAAAATGTGTAGAAATATAGTTACTTGAGTAATCAAGGTGACTCCTTATCACTTTAGTCTCCTCAAATATTTTTCAAAGGCTATTTCAGATGATGGAAGAATGACACTTCTCTTACTGCTTCACTGGGATATTCTGACAGGCAGTTTTGCACTTATCTTGAAGCAGCAAGCCTAATAATAAGATTTTGACTCTTTAATGAAATCTAATTAGGTGCAAATGATTTTTTGGTACTTTTTTGTGAATATAGAGACTGCAACTGTGTCAACTGCTACAATGAGACATAAGCTTGTCTTTAAAAAAAAACAAAACCAAAACCAAACCCAAACGAACAGTCTTGCATAGCATAGAGTGTGAGTATAGAGTGTGACTATCACATTACAGTGGACTTGTACCTATATTTCTCTACTTTCAAAGATGATGACTATGAAGCATAAAGTAGTAACACCAGTTTCTTTACATTTTATTATAGTAACTCTTTAGATTACTCATTATGCAATCATTACACAACACGGCAGGGCTACTTCCTCCTGTAATGAGTAACTAAGGATACTGTGCAGTGCTGCAGTGGTACATAGGATTGACATTCACTATGCCTTCTGTATATGGCTTCTGTTGAAGGCTGTACAGTGATATATGAAAGAGTCTGTGAATTTGTTGATTGTCTATGGGATAATGAAATCTCTCCAACACATAGGAGCTGTTAAAAATGAGGTTAATACTCTGCAACATATTTGGTTTAACAGAAATATTTTATGGCCATACGTAAGATTTAAAATATTTAAAATAGATTTTTCTTCTTTGGAACACTGTATATTTTTAAAGAAGAAAAAATCAATATTGCCAAGTTTTTGGAAGCATTTTATTATTTTTTACCCAAATATAACTAGCTCATGAACGACACCTTCATACCAAATTATTAATTTTTTCATTCGTATGTAATTATTTGTTGGACTTTGAAATATACTTGTATATTGTATTCTGAAGTGTACTTGAATAGGAAGAGTAATCATTTAAAATGTGGATACAGGCTATCAGATATATAGGGTATTCAACTGGATACACATGCTCTATTCTGAGAAAAACATTTCTTGTAAAGCTGTCTTAATTTACAAGAATTTAATAAAAAGAGACATCCAATCTCCCTCTGAAATGCAGAAAAATGAAGAGACACAAACCATATTCTTTTGAACCATTCTGTTACATTTGGCTAATTGTTTTTATTTCAAAATCATCTACAAAACTGTAATGTCTTACTTCTGTATTCTACTATGCAAATTGATTTGGCCAGACATTGTATGTTTGTAACCCGTGGGATGTAATTATTTTTTAATTTTGAAGACATTATATTACACTCTAGTAACTTGCCTTTTGAATATTTAGTATCCTGCTACAACTTATTTTTTATACTACCATAGTTTGTATCAGAAAGGTATAGTTTTCTGTTACTTTAATGTAAAGAAAAAATAAGGGCAAAGGAGAAAAATCTGGTGTATACAGGTGCTGATTATATTACTTCTACACTTTACTATGTTTGCCTTGTTTTTGAACTACTTGATGCTCAGTGGCTTTGTATTGTTTCACTCTGACTTGAAGCACATTTAGAATTCATGGTTAAAAAAAAGCAAACTTTTTTTTTTCAGAAATCAATAATGAAATCAATAATTAAAAATATATTGGGTAGCCTTACACCACTTTCACAAGATGTATCAGCATGGATTCTCAAATTCCAATATTTATAGTTGTTAAGGTCTTTTTCATTGCTGCGCTTTTTTTTTTTTTCATTTTTTATTAAAAGCTTCAGAATTATCCTGCTAAGGTAGCCATGTGTTTTCAATATGCTTTGATGGTATCATACAAAATCAGATAATAAACATATGTTTCAATAGAAAAATGAGACATATCTGAAAATAAATAGTCTGCGTAAGAAAAAATTACCATGCAAATAGAATGTAAATGACTAGAAAAGTGAAAGGAACTATGGTACAATATGCTTATAAAATAGATGGTAAAAATAGGTCACAGAGAGGGAAAGAATAGACACTGGCTTTATGTGATAGACAATCTTATAATTTATTTAGTTTATAATTTATTTACAAGGGCATTCATGCATCAAAGAGAGTATAGGCTTGTTCAAAAATGGATGGAGAGTCAATCTGCTTGCACTCTGGAAATTGTGTTACAAGATAATTCAAAAATCTTAATCATAGTATTAGTAGCTCAATTTCAATCTGTGAAGCAAGGATCCCTTTCAGAGCAAGGTGTAGGGAAAAATGTGTTAGGCTGACTTGAGAAAAGGCTGTTCCATTGAGCTGCCATGCCCCATGAATCACTTTTTGATTCTGAGAAGCATTACAGAACAGTGATAAGGTTACAAATTACACAAAAGGGCCAAATCTTTGATTGACAGATGCTTACTTCTATGTTGAGACTATGTGTGTCACAAACATATTGTCTAAGTTTAAAGATTTTTTTAATGTTTTTTTCATTGCTCCACAGTTCAGACATTTGAGCAGAACTTTGAGCAGACATAAATACCTTTAATGTCAAAAGAACTTAATTATATGCTAATAGTTAAGTATATGCTTACATGTTTTTCTTGTCAGGACAAAGAGTTGTGTTACTGTCTGTGGTAGGAAAGATATGACTGTAGATAATTCTGAAATGATGTTTCAAATTTTAAGTGTACCATGTGCCTGTCATTTATGGCTTTTCATTAATATTTCCATTTTTAATTTATTTGATTTATCTGAACTCTCAATGTCCACAAAACATGTAATTGTGGTCACAAGTCAAATTACAGTACTCCATTGTGCAGTCATGCACAGGAATTTGATCCACCAAAATATTTCTGGAATAAAAGCAGCAGGAGACATCTTTTAAATAAGCAGACCTCATTTTAGTAAAAAAAAAAAAAAAAACCAAAACTAAAAATGCCTAAATGGTTTATTTTTTAAATATTAAAACTGAAGTTATTTCCCACAATGTTTGAGGTAAATGTTCTATTCCTAAATATATTATGGTTACTTGATTCTAATCATAGTTATATTCCATATAAATAACTTGAAAATTACTTTGCAGCACTTCACTGTTAAGTAAGAAATAAATAATGGAAATAATAATGAATAATGGAAAATAGTATGATGTTTTCCCAAGAATTAAAACTATTCCTTTAAATTTTTGCATTAACATTTATTTAGAGAGAAATGAGAATTTAAAGAGAAATGGTAGCTAAGATTCAGCAAATCATATCCATTTCCTTTTTTGGTGCAGCCAAAACACTGCAGTAACAACACCACAGCTCATTATCAAGCCAAACTGCTCTCATAAATCTGCTTGCTCATCTATGATCAGCTTATGTTTGCTTAGTCCTTTGTTTCCTATTCTCAGAGCTGGGGCAATAAAAAAATATTGATATTCATCTTATGCCTTGTGTAAAAGGAAACCCCAGACTGCAGTCTTCATGTTGAGAGGAACATGGGAGGCTCTTTAGAAAAATACAGATGGGGAATACTAGAATTTTTCATCCTCCTGGTAAGGTATCCTTCAGATTATTAGGGGAAATTATTTTCAGATCAGTCTTGGAATTTCAAATGTAATAGTCTTACACAGGATGTTGTAGTAAAATCTAGCCTTCTGCACCAACCAGACTGCTAAGGTTAGGTTTTCTTTTAAAGGGTTATTCACCAAGAAAGATATAACGCTTAATATGTGTTCTGAAAAGTAATAGAGTGTGAATATGTTAAAAAAGCAACCTTTATTGAGGCAAGAAGAAAGACAGGTAACAATGTGCCCATACAGTGATCACTGGTAGCAAACACAGAATAGTGTGCCATGGCTCTGGTGGACTGCCAGGGACACAGTGTCCTGGGTCATCTGACAGCAATAGTCAATCATCCAAAAAATTTTTGAATGTGGGTAGGAGTTGTGTCATCTCTTGGCTCGACCAACAGCAGTGAGATTTGAGAGAATCATTTGTACATTACATAACAATGTGGGTAGCATCTTACCTCTGCTGACAAAATCAGTCAGGGGACCCAGTATCAGGAAGAAGAGTGTTGGCAGTCAGTCTATGCTGCTGATACTGGCCAAGTGCAGGGTGTTGGGAGACAGGATTTCATAATGTTAGAAGTTAGACATTAATACAATATGTACATGTGCTTCATGACTTTGCTTAAACGGCTTATAAATTTGTTTATCTTCATTGAAGCTGTATGTGAAAGTCTTGGCTACTGGTTATCAGAGCTGATCTTTAAAGGTAAAAATCTATCAATTTCATTGATAGGTAAAGAAAGCTATCAATTTCATTTCAATTATTGTCTCATTCCATTATTGGTTGGTAAAGAAAACAGTTCTGATTATTTAGAGAAGGTAGATTTGTTATCTCATGCCTTCAGGTGTTACTCCCTGTTGAAAAAAAGAAAAAAAAGAAAAACAAAACATTAAGTTTACATTGCTGAATGCTTCCTTGCTCCTCAAAGAACATACTCTATTTTAACTGGCTTATCTTCCTCAAAAGACATACACAAGGGGTGGCTGTCTTTTTTAAAGCATCTTCATTTAGGTTTTTCATTGTAAACTTGTCTACTTCAAGAGGATACAACCATAACTGCTGGAAATATATTGATGTTGTTTCAAATGACTTACCTTCTCATGGATTATCCTTTCAATAGCTGTAAAGTATCAATTAAACCTAATAGATGTTGAACATCACTATTTTTCTTGTAATTTTTTTCAGATAACAGTTTATTTCATTTTCTATTCAGAATAATTGATTTAGAATTGATTTTTATTCTTTGTGCAATTGTGTATCTCTTTCTCACCACAGATTAAGATTTTATTTCTGTTTATCATTTGCTATGCTACTTCTTACTACAGTAATGTTTTTCCATTCCTTCTTGCACCCATTATTGGTGTGTAAAATCAATCCCTTCTTTTGTTTTGAGTTTCCCATATTTGTTAGAAAAGCTCTGTTAGGAGTATTCAGTATCCACTAATAACTGACAAAGCTAGAACCACTTCTTTAATTTAGAAAAAGATGCAATACTCCTCACCTTCTACATAATGCTTAGGGAAAAGTGGTAGGGTTTTTTTTTCTTTCAGGTTTTTTTTTTTTTTTTGGTGAGAAAATATTTTACTACCTCAGGTGGATGAGGAAATGGAAACATGCATTTTTAGACTATTATTTCAAAGGCTGAAATCTCCATTCCAGCAGACACAAATGCCTTTCAACTACATTTTTAAATCTGATTGTTTGGGTTTATAATTTTAAACAAAGAATGCAAACTTTCATATCCAGAGATTGACTAAATATGGCTAAATATTGTCACTTGGTAATGAACTAAAAAAAATGAAACAGCCCTCAAACAGAAAAATTTCTGTCAATGTTGTCTTATTTTTAAAAATTATTTACTGGAGTCATGAATTAATTTTAATCGTGTCTTAAAAAAATCTAAAAAAATATTTTTAATGTCTAAAACTCATCCCACAGACACATGCACAATATTTTCTGCATCTTTGTTGTGCTTCAAGGATTTACCACCTTCTTATTTAATTATTTATAATTAAGATACATAGTCCTAAACTCAAGAGCACTGAATAATTGTAAGTACTGAATAATTGCAACAAATGATTTCTAGTCAAACCTTAGACAAGAAAAAATGTTGTATTAATTTAAGTTCTCCATAGTAATTAATTCAAGAGTTTTTCACAGTAATGGAATTATTCTCTATTCTGCAAAAGGTTAAATTCACTAAATAACTTGTATATAATGACTAATTAACTTCTATATTTTTGAGTAATTATGACATTGATACATTTGTTCCAAATTACAATGTTTAGGAATCCTAAATCTGAAAATGTTTCTAGATATTGCTGCTAAGGAATAAGTAGTTTTCAGTGTGGAACTCATAAAGACAGTAAGTTAGATAAATAGTTTTTTAAGGGAATTTTTAAAAGGCCAGCAGTAGTTGTGGCTTTATTGACTTTAATATTCCAATAATAATATACAACTCTCATAGTAAATTAAAAAACAGCCAAACAATGAAACAGGAGCATGTTATGAGTGAAAACTGAGATGTGCATCTTTATCTTTCAGGATTGTGTTGATATCTGAACAAATGTACCAATATGCAGCTAAATGCTTGCTTGACCTTTTCTGCACAAATTTTTTAGTTTTTTAATCTATTTATTTCTGTTTCATTTTATTCTCGCAGCATGAGAAGCCTTAGATAACTGTGATAACTCTCCTTGTTTGCAATGTTCTTATCTCTTCAACATTAGGCATTGGGACCTGGAAAGTTGAAGCTACAAGTACTTTGTGTTGAGCAGATCAAAAATCAAGGTACCAAATCATAAATATCACTTTAAAAACATATTTTCCATACACAAAACATTTGGCTTCCTGACCAGTTATAACAAGCTGGAGGTTTTACTAATGAAATATTGATTGTTGCCAGTCCTATGAGAGTGGCATCGCTTAAGACAGTGTAAATAAGCAGCAGCTCAAGGGCCAGACTCGCCGTTATTGAAACAGGGATGTCACAGCCATTGATCTGGGATTCATTAGGGTGCAGACTGAACATTACTGTGCAATCGCACTAGTGAGATGGATCACTGTTTGCAGATGGAACATGTAGAGTGAATTTACTTTTACTGAGAAATGTATGCAGTTTTCCAACAATAGAGAGATTTGTGGGTACACAAATCAAGTCTATTACGGAAAGGATATTTGTCTTGGAGCTCTGACTTGCTTTTACAGACTCTTTGATGACAAATCCTGAAGCAAGATTGAGGCAATATAGTTGCAGTTTCAATCTGCAAAGCTAGAAATTGTAGCACAAAGACATTGGAGGATTTGAAGAGACTTCACTCCCTCCATATCCCTGTTATGATAGTGGTTTTTGGCATGAGAATTTTCAGGAATTCATGTATAAGGTAATTCCTGAATGCCCAAAAATTATTGAGGAAAATTAAGCTCATTACTTTATTCACACAAATTAGACAGAAAAACAATTGTCCCAGAGAACACTGGATGAGTGTAGGGATGCACAATTTTAAATATTGCAAACCAGTTTTCTAAACAGCCTGTTACACTGCAGAAAAATTGAAGATTAGCTGAAAGGCAGAGCCTATAGTACAGTCTCAGTGAAGACAAGATTTAGCTAGCAGCCAGCCCCACATCTCTTACAAGTGGCATAGCAGATTACCCTTTAACTTCTAATTTGGATGAAAAGTATGAAGAAGGTAGCATTTGCACCAGTGAACTAAATATCACCGTACTCAGAATACTCCTGAGTTTGTGGCACTGCCAGATTATTTTTTTCTTTTTCATGGAGTTTATATTTCCTTGTAAATATGCCATAGATGGCCTCAGGGGGCTCCTTATTGAATCTTTGACTACAGAAAACAATTCATTCCTAATGGAAAAATGTAATAGCCTGCCTGATGTTCAAGTGATGTATTTCTACAAGCAAGTTGAAACCTGATTGCTGTATTTCAGCCTAGAGTGTTCAAATCTATTACACTGGAACTGGTACAAATTATTCAATAATTCATTTCTATAAAATCCTTATGGTTTTGGAGTTTTTTAGTCTTTCACTTAAACTATGGTAACAAGTCTCATGATGACTAATTGGAACTAATTACTTCTTAGAACAAATTAAAGAGGGTGATATGGGAGGGGGAAGTTAAAAAAAATCCCTTCTGTAGAATATGTGAGTGGGTGTATTGTCGTGAGCAGCTGTGTTGCTAAGTACTTCAAATGCTCCTTGTGATCTTAGCAATCCTAAAAATTCTGAACAAAATACCCATACATGTAATTTCAAACATACTCTTCTGCATAAATTTTAGGATTAATATACAGTGTAGTGTTCCATCATGAAGTCACTTAATTTAATCATTACTTTATATAACTGATTATTAGAGTGCAATAAAACTCTCCAAATAAAAAAAAATGTGGAAAAAATGAAGGATGAAAGTGGATGATATCAGATAAAAGTGATTTTTCTGACTGATTTTATCACATAAAAGCTAATAACACACCTCAAATACTTCTAATTGAAGTGTTTTCTCCCTGTCCATTTTAAAAGTGACTGTTTATTTTGGTTCCCTGATACTGATTCTTATACATATAAATGTATGTAAAGACACCATTCTCTGGTTGAATATGTGCCTGCATGACAAGATTAATAAAAAAAATTCTAAACCAT
Organism: Scolopax mira; assembly: GCA_004320125.1. NCBI lineage: Eukaryota > Metazoa > Chordata > Aves > Charadriiformes > Scolopacidae > Scolopax > Scolopax mira. The sequence continues at coordinate 127,998 of BJBW01010150.1, forward strand.
GTACAGTCACCTGAAATTTGTGAGACAATATCAAGTTCACATACTATTATTCTCTTTTCTTCAAATACTTTACAAATAATAATTTTTTTCTTTGAAACTAATAATGACAATAATGAGATTGGAATGCAAGATCTAAATGTAATAGTCCTTCAGTAGATGTTTTTATTTTTATTTTATTTTAGATCAAATTCTAGATTTTTACAAATACATCACTAGGAAGAATCTCCTGACTAACATTATTCTAGAGTAAATTTTTAAAAATAGCAAGCCTGATAATACAGAAGTTGCCATCTTGATTTTCAATGTCAACATTGCCTAATCAAGTAACCAGAAAACAAAATATAGAATTCTTCGAATGAGTATGGAAGTAAAAAGTAGTAGGTTTTTATTACTATTATTATTATTATTAATATTCTTCTTATTATTTATACTCATTACCATCTAGAACACTGACATTTACTTAGGCTGTGTTTTTTTGACTTCACCCTCTTTCTCAGCACAACTTGTGCTGAATACTGCCATTAGGACTAGAAAGGTACTTCTCCTTAAATGTCTTTGGTATTCTTTTCTTTTTGTAGCTTCAAATTCTTCAGTCTTAATTTTTGGATGCTTCATTGCCTGCCGCATTGGCAGAGTATGAGTTCTTCAACTCCAACTTGCTCTTGACCGTATTAAATGAAATGGGATCCTGTGTTCATAACCATTATATTTTACAGTTTGGGTTCAATATCGAATTATGAGATGTGAAATAATGGAGAAGCCTTTTAATAGATTTTTAAAACAAATCTCTTCATTACAGTAATCATAACATTTAACCAAGTACTACTATTACTGAGATTGACAGTACCACATTTCAAAAATTTCAACTCAAAGTGGGAATCAAGAGGTTCTCAAAGCATTACAAGTACTGTCTTTTTAGGGTTGTCTTTTGCATGAATAAGAGTCGCTATAGCTACTTAAAGTAGTGTATTTATTTCAGTGGAACACAGGTTCAAAAACACATGTGAAATTCATCCTACATGATTGCAGAGGTGCACCAAGTTCTTTGAGCATTAATTTATTCTTATAATTAACTCTCAATATCACTCCAAAGAAGATTCTTTATTTTCTACAGAACAAATTCATGTATACTTGGTGTTAATGAAAATCTCTAAGGAATGCTATTGTATTGCACAGTTTCTGCTATTGTTGCATACTCCCTTCCATCTGAACATTCCTTTCTAAAGCTGTGTTTGACTTTATAATAACAGTATTTATTTAACGTGTGCATGCACATATTTTACAGCTAAGTTTTAATCACTTTCAAGGTTAGGTTTTTGTTTACTGGTTTTCAGAAATTAATCACTGTCAGTGTTCTGTTAAAAGGAAAATAATGAGACATTGATGAAGTGGTTAAAATTTGCGCACTGTGTATAAAAATTAAATTATGCAGAACCAAATCAAGAACTTAAATGTTACTATAAAGAGAAGTTCCTTTCCTACCTTGCATTGCAAATGGTGATGCTTAAAGTTGCTGCAATTATCCCATGGTAATATCAAAAGAGGGTAATGCTTTAATAAATATTTTTAAAACTGTTGATCTATCTGTATAGATAAACCTAGTTTTATTTTCAAGAAATACTGACTTAACAAGGCAGCTTAGATTTCTACAGCTTTCCTTACTGTTGTTGTAAATGAGTGATATACCATTTTCTGTGAGTGAAATAACTGTGCAGTCAAAAGTTTGTATCCCACATGGCTGAGGAGGATAATATATATAAAAGAAGTTAACCTACATATGTTTAAATATGCTAGAGATAAGTACATCAGGAGAATAGATATTTATGTTAGAGAGAGAGAAGAGAGACATAGATGTTGGTATCTATCTGCTTCAGGAATTATGTGTTTCTAACAGGCTGTAAGAAGCAAAAAATCTGTGGATGTCTTGATCAGGTCTCTTTTCAGAACAGTTACTTCAGAAAATTGACTCTGTAATAATTCCAGCAGGGTAAAACCAAAATATTTGGAAATCAATTTGCGTTTGTGGTTTTTTTTGGGGGTTTTTTTTTTTGGTGGTTTTTTTTTTGTTTTGTTTTTTTTTTAAAGTGACAAAACCTTTCCTCAGAGTCACAGGAGTCTTCCACATCCAGTGTCTCTTTTCATTGTTCTAGAAGCACATCCTAGAGGCCTGAAGTCAGCTCTCTTCTGGAGGCAGCACTGAAATAAGGATAAAAGTTCTGATCTGGCTTCAAGTTTTAACAATAAAAAGATAAGGGAAAACAGAAAATTAAGAGAAAGCAGGGAAGGTACTGAAATAAATAATAAAAAAAATACTGTAAACGTCTTAGCTAATTCATCTGGCATATTTCTCTTTAATTTTTTGGCCTTGTTGGGTTTTTGGGAGCTTTTTGTGTTGCTTTTATTATTGCTTGGGTTACAAAGAATAACCATACTCTTTTCAAACTACACCTGAATAACTTTATTTATGGTTTTGTTATTACTTTGTCTGCTCCCAGAAAGTATACATTCACAGTAGTCAAAGAATTTTATCTTGTTACCTGCTGGGATTGTTAGCAGCTTTATCTGTCATTAACTCATACCCTTCCTTGGATGTCTTGCTAGGATCTGCAGCAAGCCAAACATAAGTTTGCTCTCTGCCTTCTTTCCCTTAAATAGGCTATTTGTGACAGTCAGGCATTCTAACTTCCAGCGACAGAGGATGCTAGGTGAATTAGTCACTATATCTTCCATCTGTATATCCTGCATCACTGTTTTTGTGCCAGATACTTTTGTAATGGAGACAGAATAACAGTTCCATGATGCTATCTTTCATTTTGCCCAGGGAAGTAAACAAATTCCTTAAATTGCACAAAAGAAGACTGGAATACTGAACTGAGTCAATTTCTTTTGGTTATTTGCACTAAATAAAGAATAATTAAAACAAACAAACAAACAAACCAAACACAAAACACCCAACCTTAAGAAAACTCACACCCCTCAAAAAAACCCACAAACAAACCAAAAGCAAAAATAAAAACAGAAATAAAAGATGTGGCATTTTAGAGTTGGCATTAGTTTACTTTCAGTAATTTTCCCTAGTCTCATTTCCTAAAGGACTGATGACTGCAAGTATGGTAATAGAGTACTTGCTTCTGCCTGACCCCACAAGTAGTAGCAGAATTCATTGTACCCACAGGTAATTTTCCACTTCTACCTGCACTTACAAGAAGCAGTATTTCTTCACATTTGCAGCACATTCATCATTTTTCACAAAATCACTTTAGGATTAGATACCTCTGTGCATGAAGTAAAAAATGTTGCACTCTCAAGGCTCTTGGGTAGACTGATGAGAATCAGGACTGGAGAACTGCAAAAGGGAATACAAGTGACCAGTTAGGTGGGGAGTATGTGACTATTAATGGCACCATAGTGTTTTCCAAATCCTGTGAATGGGACCAAGTTCCTGTTGGAGCAAATATTGTAGATTCATGCTTAGGAAGACATGTTCTCCAGATGAATTTGTAACTTAAATGAACAAAGTAGAAAGTAGACAGATAATGCCTTGGATTTGTTTCCTTCTCAAAATACATCCCCATAGAAGGTAGGAGATGAAGAATACTAAGATAGGAGTTATTTAACCAAGGCCACTCTAGGGGTTGATGGAGAAGCTAAGAAAGAATCCAATTCAAGTCAGTAAGTTGCTGTGTGTCATCAAATTAAAGTCCAGAACTGAGCACATGTTCCAGATCTTGCCTAATACCGGATCTGAAATTTTGTCTGATACTTGTGGGAGGAACTGTGTAGGAAGAGAATACCATTATGATTTTTTTCTCTTTTCCGGTAGCAGTGCCAGTCAGAGTCTGGCCCAGGGCCTATTCTGAGGGAAGCACAGTCTTGGGATCTGGCTTGCTAAACTCATTAGTCTTCTTGGTCCTACTTATATACATATCTGTAAAATAAAACTGATGAAAGTGCTGTAGAACTTCTTCCTACAACCCCATAGGACTATCTGGGGGCATTTTGAAGTTACATAATGAAAAACATTACAAGGGGAACAAACAAACTTTGAGCAAGAGGGCAATAGTGCTCTCTCAGGAGGAACCAAGGGACTAATTTGTGCTGGTTTTCCTTTTTTAGTGGGCAACTAAAGCAATTAGATGCATATATGAGAGAACAGAGACCTAAAACCAGACTCACAATACTGGATTACTGCCTTGAACTTCCTTGGACTTCATATACTGTTGTAATTCACAGTTTGCCTGCTGTGATGCAGAGAGAACCGTATGGTTGTAGTTAGTGGCTATATGTGCTTTGGTTACTAATAATAGCCCTAGGTGTCCAAAGGGATTTTGTGGTTTTAGTTTACAACTATCTACGCTTATCCCTGGTGATTGTTCCTCTCTTTACTTTTTGGTGAGTAACACCATGGAACGGATGAACAAGTAGAAAATCATAATCATTGAATCAATCAGTGTTCAGAATCTACAGGAAAATACATGTACTCATATCTGAGCATATATGAAATATAATATTATACAGTTATATACTGATATCTATGTATAAAAGAATATAACAAGGAATTGAATAGAGGAAAAAATTAAGACTGGCAGAGATAGGAGTGAGCAGGATCTAAGGAAAGGAAGATAAATGATTTTACAGTTAACATTTTGTAACAACACAGTGATGTGAAATGAGAGTTAGTTATATTGAGTAAAGTGCATATTCCAAAGCTTGCAATAAAATTAGTTGTATTAATTAAACAAACATGGCATATGGGATGGGCAATCAAAAGCTGGGTCAATAAATTTCAGCATGAATGTAATCTACATAGAATATCAACAGATAATAAGCTGGTGCAGTGCAGAAACAGAAATCTGCAGTTTTTTAAAATCCCCATACTCTTCAAAAGCAAAGAAAAAAGTTTACCTAGATATTTAAAAGTAAGACTGTGTGAATCATACTTATGAACAAAGAGAGAAAGAATCCTTGCCTAAATTCATGTACCAGGGGAATTGTTCCTGTGTGGCAGTGAGAGACCACACGTGTATTTGTTCCTCTGCAAATACTTATGCCTTTATGGTTCATAAAGGGTCTGTGATGCATTCACTCACTGTCTCTTCTCCATTCTCTCCTAATGTCTGTAACCTTGACTCAAGGACTATAGCAATGAGATTTGTTGGAAAAGGTAATGGGAAAAGCTTTTTTGGGAAAACAACAACAACAACCAAACCAAACCAATCAAACAAAAAAACCACAACAAACAGCTGGAAAAGACCACTGTAATGTGTCTCAACCCATTTCACTAAAACCATTATTGCATTCAAGTTTTAATTGCTGTTTTCTCTCCATTCTTTTTCCCTGTTCATCATGTTGTTGAGCCTGTATTCCACATATTAAGCTGTATTAAGCTCCTTTAGTATCAATAATTGTGACATAAGGAATCT
>BJBW01010151.1:0-134668 GCA_004320125.1 Scolopax mira
AAGACCCGACTGGATGCAGTCCTGAGAGGCATGCTCTGACATGCTCTGGGTGGTCCTGCATTGGCAGGGGAGTTGGACTAGATGATCTCTATGGTCCCTTCCAACTCCAAAAAATTCAGTGAAAATTCAGTGAAATTAGGTTTTTTAAAGGCATAGAGCAAGTAGGAGGACTACAAGAACCATTCTATAAAAATTGAAACAATTATATATTTTGTCTGGAAAAAAGGTAGTTCAGTGTCACCTCAAAACCCCCCTTTAACACATTTCAGCTCACTCTTTCTGGAGGACTCTTTCTGGAGGATTCTTTCTGGAAGGAAGAATATTAGATGAATCACTAATGTGTTAACAACTCTCTCAGTCTTTTTACTCACTTGGAGGTAGTAGAAAGAAAATACCGTTTCTCAGCAGAAAAGAATACAAGTCGTTTATCCCTTGAAGATGGCCAAGCAGGAGAGGGAGAGAGGAAGCCCAAAAGTCCTACTATCACCTTCAAGTTTACAGCAAAAGTAGAACAGTTTCTGTTGGTAACAAGTCCCAGCTGCCTAAAGCAGAAATATAGAAAAGGTACAGTAGGTAGAAGAACCATAATTCAAATCATGAGGAATTTACCTTTATGCAAATAGCTGCTTGGGCAATGAAAAAAACCCACCAAACCAAAACCGAAAAGCCTTTTATCTTTTTTGGAGGTATTTACCAGATTAAGCAATTGTTTCACTGAGGGCTCCTGTTTACCCATTTAACCCAATTTTGAATCTTCATCTTCTGCTTTCAACTTCCAGCTGCAAGTAGTTGGGAAGTCTAATCATAAATACTTAGTGAGGGAAAATAATTTTCCTTTCATATAATAATTTAATTTCATTTTGAATGTCCCCTCATTCTTTTGAAGATGAGACACAAGCATGACGCATATTTTGTTTATATGAGTAATTATTATCATAATCTTCCCCACAGCCTCAGCTTTTTTCATACAAGCATATCCTTATCCTCCATAGCCTTAATTGTTTTTGAAGTAGTTTTGTAGTACTCTTTTCCGGTCTGTACTATTCGAGGCTACTGGCAGTCATCTCCATTAAGAGAATTATATTGTTTTGCATTTACTAATGTTTTAAGAAGAAGAAAGATTCCATTGATGTTAAAGATGTAGGAAAAAAAAATATTTTATTCCATATCCAGGAGTTTACTTGAAATCTGTAGCAACCCATGAAGGACTCTTATCTTTCAATGAATAGACTTGGTGTTTTTTAGTAAATGGAAGTAATCCAGGAGCTAACTAACTACTTCTGCTTACATTCCATCACTCTGGAGAATGTCATTACCATTATACAGGTTGAATGAAGGAGCTTTAGGGGTAGAAATATCTGCAAATCTAAATCCTAACATTAATTTCATATAGGCATAGTTTACAATACCTCCTTCCATCATCAAGAATGCACGTGAGCCATTGCTAAGGGTAAACATTACAAAAATAAGTGTTCTTGATGTAGGAATACAACGTCTCTTAAAGTGTTGATTGCCATACCTATTTCCATAGTATATGCACTTGGAAAGGCAATTACTCCAGGAGGAAATATTCTAAAACAAATATACAAATGTGAATGTATATACAAATATACATTGGGTTCCTTATATTAAAAGTCTTACATAATTCAATGAATGTAAGCATTGTGGAAAATCCTTTGATTTTGCCCTTTAAAAAAACCCCCAAACTGGTTAAGATTCTAGCTGATTTGACTGAAATCAGAATGTGCATGTATTGTAATTGAATCAATGAATTAGTATGCTGGGAATCTGGAGATAATATCAGAGGAGAATACTAGCACACATGCGTGGTTTGAGTTAAATTTCTCAAGAAGCTAAGTCTTTTGACTTGAACTCATTCTTACCTTTCTAGCCCTAGTAGTAATAACAAAATAAAACGTGTCTTTACTTCTTACTGAATCTATCTGTTGCAAATGTCACCTAGCAGCTGTACAGCCAACTTAATCAGGAAGTGTGTTTGGGTTCAGATAAAGTCTCTTATCTCTGCTGAAGTGTCCACCGTGTTAGATAGCAGCACCCCTGCGTGTTTGCATAACTCCCAGGACATCTTCATCTATATATAATCCCTCTAGTCTTTTCACTGCAATCTTAGAGTAGAAAATCAGTTTTCCAGTGAAATAACATCCCAAAACTATCTGGATTACACTAATTTTGCAACAGCCCATGGTCAGCAACTGTAAACTTGACAGACAACCTTGTTCACAGTCCCTTAGCAGCAGATGTGTCTCAGCTACCTGTCTTACCCCTACAACTTTTATTTGTCTGATAACAAAATCCAGAGTGGAGAGCTTCTGCAAGAGTGTCAGTCAAAACTAGATAAAAAATGATCAGTTCTGAGTGAGATGACTGTATACCTTGCTGGTCTGATTTACAGTCTATCTCAGTCCTGGCCATATAGCAGGGATTTCTAAACATTGCAAAATGCAAAAAAATTGTTCAGGACAAAGGGGAAAGGGACTCTAGATGCCTGACCAAAAGCTAGTGTAATGGAGAAATTCCTTGACAAGTCTGAGTTCTGGTCTGACCTCTTCCAGGAAGGCTCTGTTTCAGCACACAGATCTATGAAAGTTCTAGCTCCTCATAAAGAAGAACTGGTGGCTTGCAGCTTTCACAATGCTGTGTGTTTTGTAATCTTTACTGGAGCTACCTATTGGTAAAGTTCATGATTTGATTCATATTTCTTTTATTTTATCTTGTAGTTGTCCTTTAAATAAATATCCCAAAAAACCACCACACCAAAAAAAAAAAAAAGCAGCAAAGGCAAAGTATACTGATAAATTAAACTATAGAAGGAAAGAAGAGGAAATGTCTAGTATTAACTACCCAGAACTGACCAAAACAGTCTACACAGTACTCACAGTACTCCTTTATTATCTGCCTTTATCTTCATGGCATGAATAAGGAGGAATTGGGATCTCTAATCATCAAATTTTTGTACCACTTTAGATCAGCGAGAATTATGGTTGTTGGGTTGTTTTCTGGTGTCGGGTTTGGGTTTTTTCAGTACCAGAATTCAGCATACAAATGACTGAATTCCTCACTGAGTGCATTATTTCAAGATGAGTATAACAGGTGAAAATGAGCTATTTTAAAAACTTAGAGAAAGTTTACTTTGCAGACTGGTGTTCAACTAAAGTCCACAGTAAATTCTGTAATGAAATTTTGTGCCACAGTATTTCTCAAACCATCTGTCATGTCATAGAGCTCTGAGAGGACACAAACCTTAGGCTTTGCAGGGTTACAAAGGGCTGGCAGAATTAAAGTGAATCATAGACAAAGCGGCTAAATGTTTTTCAGGCATGTCAGCACATAACTGATGAACAGTTAATCCTTCAGTAACGGGTTAACCTGCTGCCCTGTTCTAACCATGAGAAATGTTCCTGTAAGAAGTTCCCTCACTTGTCACTCAGACTGTCAACCTGCTCTAATGAGTTTGCTTCAAAGCCCAAGCTAGTTTACATATTGAAGCACTAAACCAGCTAATTTTCTCTCTCTGCTGCAAAAATTTTATTCTCAAATCATTCTTCCCTTATCACCTCTCTTTTTCAAATGTTTTCCCAGTGCCTGGTGGCTAGTGGGAAAATTCTGCATTGGGAAAACTACTAAGGGATGAAGGAGGGAAAAAAGTCAGATTTGATAAAAAATAAAGGCCTCTTGTAGTTTGGCTTTAGACACTTATTAGTGTCTGTCACTGTTGTAATTTTTCATTAAGCTATAATGCAGTTGAGAAGGTTGGGTACTATGTTTCATCTTCAGATTAGTGTGTTTTAACCTTTCAGAAAAACAGTGTGTAAGGTACTTGCCCGAGAGGTGGGAAACTGAAATGGCAGACATAGAACACACCTTCTAAATAGTTTGCCTGACTCCTGAAGGAACTGGATGTCCAAATTAGAAGTCTGTACCTCCCATAACTCTGAGTAAACAAAGCATGTACTTGTTTGTCTTTAATCTGATGGCGTGATACACAAAAGTGACAAAAAGAATTCCCTGTTCTTTGCTAAATCACAGTTGTGCAAGCAACCCAAAGCTGACTTGAGTCCCCAAACCAATCATTCAGCATAGCTGTTGTAGGACACCATAGCTCTCCTTTTTCCTTTCAAATCATAGACCCAAATGCTGGTATTTCTGTGAGATATTCCATCATAGACTTCAAATCAGGCACTGCAGCCTGTTGGCGTACCTTGTAAACAGTTATAGTCATATAGTCAAAGGAGTGTGGTACAAAATTGTGTGTGCTGCACTGACAATACATGCAAATAAAAGCAGATCCATAAACATCAATGACCAACCTTCTTAAGCACATGTTCATTCGTACCATTTGTACTTAAACCAGAAAGGCATGGCCTATATTTGGCTTATGGATATTCCTTGGCAACATTTGTCAGAATTTGGTCTGTCATCTGTCAGTGGTAGATAATTAACTCCCAAGAAGCTTTCTGTATGACCAGATGTTTTTTGACAAGACAAAATACTCTGTTCCATGGGGAGTTTAATGATTCCAAAGTACTGGTTTGTTGGGGTTTTTTTTTGGTTGGTTGGTTTTTTGTTTTTGTTTTTTCCATAAGAGACACTCTTTCTCAAGTCTGAATTTTCAGCCAAAATTCTCCTTCCCCTGCTGATCTCCTTTCTGCTCTTTGCCAATTGTCTGTTGGGATCCCATCCTGCAGCTGAGAGACAGAAGCATTTCAAAGATGGGCAGACTAACTCTTATGAATATAATTTATAAATTGCTCTGGGATGGCAGATACTATATAAATATATCATTACTATTAAACTGTCATTCAGCAGCATCCTCCATTCATTTCTTTCTCTTTAAAATAATATGGAAATAATCTTCACCATAAAAACTGGTTGATAACATCTACTGAAACAGCAAATACCCTGACTTTTTTAGTAGAAGTGGGTTCTTATATGAAGCTTGACAAATGAAAATGACAGTGAACACTGTTTACATTTCTTAACAAATTTAGCTATCTTTTTCCAAAAAGTTTTCAGAGTCCCTGCCTTATGTCTCTCTGGTCATCTGGAGCTCTTAATTTTATTAAAACAACTGTTGATGGAAGTGGGTATTTAGATCAGGTAAAATATTCAGTCCTACTTGTGCAGTAGCGTAAATACTTAAACATGTGTGTGTAGTGACCTTGTAAGTGTGGATTTCAGGGAAAGACACCTTGACTGAACTGAGGGAGAAGCCATTATTTCACCAGCTGGTGTTTTCTGGAAGGAGTGAGGGAGGAGTTGATAGTTTGAGTAAGTATAGGACAAGCCACAGCTTAGATATGAACCTTCAGAAGCTTTGTAGGAACAGGTTTGGGAAGGCAATGTAACCCAAGGTGTTAAAAGCATCATTAAAAATAAATCATTCAATGCATCCATCATTAGCTAGTTTCCTTTTGAATAAAGTAACTATAGACTTCTGAGTGTCTCCAGTGGATAGGTAATGTTAACTGTGTAAGTGAGTGTACGTGTAAGAGACCTCCTGCAGGAAGACTGGGGCTTCCTATGGTAAGAAGCACACCAAATAAAGCATTTATTTCCAGAAAGTACCCCAGTCCAGCCAAAATCTGAGTAGGGAAGTGGGTGAAAGCAAAAAATGGAGGGAAGATTTCAATTTGGGACTTGATTGATCATAGTTCACCTGTTTTTATCCCAAAAAAGAACTGTCTATACAATTCAGCTGTTTCTGAACAGGGTCTGTTACAAATCCAGACTTGGCTAGTAAAACCTCTGCAATAAAAACATGTCTTTGATGTCCAGCCCAGTACATAAAAACCAAAAGTATGCTGTTACCAAGGTGAATGGGTGAATGGTTTGGGTTAACATCTGAGCAGTTACAAATGTCACAAGCTTGGAGAGATTTAAAAACCAATTGAAACATCCACTGGAGCCAGGTTTCTGGTTTAAATTTAAAAGAAATGAAAATATCTAATATATTTTATGGAGTTGTCAGGCATGAAATTGCATCTTTGAGAGTCTGAAAAACACTGAGAATTTAATACATGTATTTTAGGTAATGACATACAAATAAAAGAGAGAGATAGCAAATGATTCATGATGCACTATGCTAAATACCAGACTATACAGCAGGGGTAATATAAATCTGAAGATAGCATGGGACATGATTATGATACTGTTTTTTCTTCTGATAAATAGGTACTAAGAGAAAAAAGATCACTTGACAGGATTTCTCTTCATGTGCTGTGAGCATGATACCAAACCAGATAGTGACGAGCTTTAATATACAGAAAAAAACTCTGTGAAGCACTGTTTTTATTTTATGGGATCAACACCTTCCCTAGTCTTCCCTAGGAGAAATTTTAGGTTGTTGCTATTGTCCTTTTCTGCTCATGAAGGAAAGCCACATTTGTTTGGGCAGAGCAATCTCCTGTGTCTTCTAGAAGCTCAGCATATGTCCTGTCTATATACTTCATTACCTGGAAGAAGAGGGCATGAGAATGAGAAGGAATCTGAACTCTGTACGTTTGCCAAGGTTGAGGGGTCGGGGAGGCTGCAAGTTTCCATCAGCATCTGTAAGATTCCATCAAAGCTGTACTCCCATGGACTATACGATTGCAAGCCATAAAATAATATGTACTTTTTATATTTTTCTGCATGAAGAGAATAATTCATGTTCAGAATAATATTCAAGATAAATAGAGTTTTCTGATAGCAGTTTATATTCCTTGAAACTCCACGAGATACTAATGGAGCACGATGCACTCTTTTCCTCATGATGTTAGTATGCAGCCCAATGGTCCTAACTGATCAATATGTTTTGGACATGTCTTTTCCTACACAGAAAGACCAAATAAGGAAAAAAGACCAGGTTAATATTTCAGATAATGTGAAAGAAAATTCGGGAAACCAAAACTGTTATGAAAGAGTTCAGTAAAGCTCGGGGAAAACTTTGTTTGGCAATACCATGAAATTTTCATGAAATGTCAATGACTGCAGCAGGAAGCCATGTGTGAGCTGTATGACCAGTTGGATAGCAATATTTCCATCTAGAAAGTCAAAATCAACAGGAATGTTGTGTGGTGTTAGTGGGAACAATATGGGGAAATCTCAAGCTCTTATTTTTTCATGAGGGTTTAATTTTGTTGGCTTTATGCAATGCTGAAATCTAGTATACACCTCTTTAAGCTGCTAAAAGAAGTATATACCAAACTGGAAAAGATGAAAAAAATAAACTGTTTTGGAGCAGGAATGTGAGCCAGAATCTGTCAAGACAGTGAAGTGAAGGTTTTGTGGATTTAAGCAAATTAAAATGTAACCATGTCTTCAGCATTATGGTTCTTTGTCCCCCTCTGGTGACTGACAAGTTGCAGAGGTCTGTGAAGTTAATACAGCATTTAGGCTGAAAAGGAAGGTGGTGGTTGTTATGTTTACTTTGTTTTATATCCAGACAGTTACAACTAATCACAGACTATTCTTGTCGCTACACTACTAACAAGCCACTCAGAAGTCTCCAATTTCATGGGTAATATATGAAAAACCTGGTCACGAGCATGTAAGAGTGTGTTGCCTCCTTTAGATGAGTCTGAGGCAAATGTAGGTATGCTTAGGTTCACCTCTCAGGCCCTTGAGCAGGGTAACGAAACAGGACTGTGGATATGAGTTTTATTAGACAGTCACTGGATCGGTGCTATTTAACTTCCTCCCCTTAGGCTAGATGCAGTTCTATGGGAAAAGTATAGATGTGGAGGGCACTTTGTTGGCCTTCGGAACTTTGATACTTTCAGAGTAAGGAAGGAGATTTTTCTTTTTCTTAATGGAATTGTATGTTTTGCGTATGTGTCTGAAGTGGCAATTATGAACCTTTTTTCCTTGAGAATCTAAGCTGAAAAATCCATTGCAGATGATACCGTAGCTAGCATCCACTGAGTTAGTGGGTAACTTTCCACCAGCTGGTGCTACACTAATTAGCAAATACTGTCATCTGGATCTCAAACCCTAAGTGCAGGTACTGTTTGGAAATCTTCTCAACCTGCTTGTTGATTGCTTAAACTGATTTGCCAGCATGATACATAATCACATTGTTTTATTACCGATGTCTTCACTCTGTGAATATTTATACAGAATTCATCCTTCAAAGAGTCTGTCAATACATTTATTTGGCTCCATGTAACCATTACAAAAGGTTCTTTTTGGGTGTGAAGTTCCTTCAACATTTTGGGTACACCAAGTCTAGTTGAAAGCCCATGAAAGTCAGAATGAATCCATTAATTCAATGGACTCTGGAAAATATTAGATTTGTCCACCATTCTAGGGTAAGAGTTGCTTTTTGCAAAATATATAAACATTTCTAGTAGTGTTAGGTATTTTATATATTAATTTTACTAATTTTATGTATTATCCCACCATCACTGAGATCATCTACACTATCAGCAATGTGCATGCCATGAACAATTAAATAAATGGATGTATACCTGAAACTAGACCTACCATTTTGGAAAATACTTTTACATCACAGAAAGAAATACAAAGTGCAACCTCTTAGAGGTTTTGTTATATTCACTAACACACCATTTCAGGAAAAAAGTTGTTCTAGAGAAGACTACCAGATAATTGCTAATGTATCAAGGGCCAGTAGTCTACCTATTTATCTTCTCTGTGAGCCTTATAGGAGGCAAAATTGTACCTTCTGCACAGCTCTAATGTGCTGCTGCAGGTCTGTCTACCTGTCTGCATATCACAGCTATAGCTTCTGAAAGGCTGGAATCCTCCCAAATACCTAATTTCAAAGCATCTAAATATTGAGAAATGTGAAGTGTGATAATGTCAAGACCCTTCTGTCTAATTACTGAGGCCAGGAACATCTTTCAGATGTTCAGTTTGTGACTGGTCAGGAAGGGTTAATTCTTCAGGAATGTTGGAATGATATATCTTTGCACACTCTTTGTGACAGCTTTGCCTTTTATTTATGGTAATTGGGAAGTAATGGCATTCTGTCAGGTCACCTGTGAAACATCTGGCTTCAGTTTTGGCAAAATAGTGCATCAAAGGAGTTAAAATTTATTTGACTATGTTTGGCACAGGTCAGAAAACATTTGGCTGTCAATACAGCAGGTAGATTTATAGTTATGCATGGACAGAAAGAAAGAATTGAACAGATTTCAGAGAAGTAACAATGCTTTTTTCCTTTGATAAAGCTATTGGAATTTCATTTTTGTTCAAGCCAGCTTCCAGCAACAGATGCAAAATGCATCTGGTTTTGATGGCACAGTACAGAGTAATATAAACCACAAAGAAAAAAAGATAGAGAAAGCTGCTTTTCTGTCACTAGAGGGACAATTTTTGTTTTGATCACCCCTCATAGAGTAGATAAATCAAAGATTTCTCGTGTCAATGCAGTGCCTAAGTTTGAAGTCATATCTCAGCTAAAACACTGTGTACAGTATTAATTTACTGTAACTTACTCTAATTGTGGACAGCAATTACAGAATCACAGAATGATTGAAGATGAAAAGAACCTGCAGAGGTCATCTGGCCTAACCATCCTGCTCAAGCAGGGTCACCTACGCCTGGTTGCCCAGGACCATGTCCAGATGATTTTTTAATATCTCCAAGGCTATCTCCTGTTCCATTGCTCAGTAACCCTCAAAGTGTTCCCTGATATTCAGCTGGAGCCTCTTGTGTTTCGACAGTTTGTTCTCATTGCCTCTGGTCCTGCCACTGGGCATCACTGGAAATAGCCTGGATCCATCTTCACCTGCCTTTAGGATATTTCTATTAATTGATGAGATGTTTTTGAGCCTTCTCTTCTCCAAGCTAAACAGTCCCAACTCTCTCAGCCTTTCTTATATGAAAGATCCTACAGCCCCTTTACCATCTTCGTGGCCCTTTCCTGGGCTTTCCCTAGTATATTCATGACTGGGGATCCAGTACCAGGAATTGCATAACTGGACTCAGTATTCCAAGTGTGGCCTGATCATTGCTGGCCAGAGGAAAGGATCACCTCTCTCAACTTGTTGATAATCTCCCTCCTGACAGAGCCCAGGATACCATTAGTCTTCTTTGCTGCAAGTGCACATTGCTGGCTCATGCCCACAGGGAACTCTAGGTCCTTTTCTGCAAGGCTGAAAGGTCTTTTTTGCAATAGGCATCAGATCCCCTACTTTTTCTGGTTGCCCACATTTTTTTTTTTTTGTCCAGCTGCTTCTCCCTGAAATTTACAATTGCAAAAGAGTAAATTTTATGTAGAATTCTTTTATATTGTACTGTGTTTATCCCAACTGCATCAATTAGTAGGTACTCTTTCTACAGAAAATATAAAAAATCTCTTTTTCTTCTTTTCCATTTCTACTATATGCTCAGGTCAGAGTTACACTGCATGTTGAGTAGTACCTTCACACCGACATACATACCTCTGCTACAGACTGATCATGATGAAGATTCCAAATAGTGCTTCTAATTTGCTTCCTCATCAGTGAAGGCTGAGTTTTAGGTATTTGCAAGCAAGAGGGTATTAAAAGGAAGTTACTGAGATCAAATGTAGGCGTAAGGGATTAATTGCCTCCCAACAAAAAAACATTTAGCAGGTATTTCCTTTTGGTGCTCTCCCTTTAGACTCACAAATGTGAGGAATCATAAAGATATCAAAGTATATCAGATAAAGAGCTGATCTGCTCCTGCCATGTGAGGCAGAGTAGAAAAACAGAGCTGGGGTAGAGGGTGCTACAGCCTGGGTTAGGTAAACTTGCTGACAGAGGACTATGAGGCGGTGCTGGTAACTAATGTCTCCTACCTCCTCAGAGAGTTCCATCTACACACACTGATACACACATACTCTGGCTACTGGCAGCCAGAGTAGCCACCTTGGCTCTCTGGGGGCCTACGCATAGGCAGTATAGGCAGCAGTCAATGTCAAAGCAGAAGCACACACAGAAGTTTTGCTCCCTCTGCAAGTGGAGCCATTCTGAACCAGCACAATCTTACTGCTCTAGCAGTCATGAAATGTGAGATGTGAAGGATGGGGAAGATTTCAGCCTAAAACACAGAAAATTGCTCTAATGTATTCTAAATCCTATAGTCTTTTCAGTGAATGTGGGATCTGAAATTTAAGCAAAGCTTATTCTAACTGATGGTTTTTGAGAGACTGTTTTGGAACTCAGTACTTCAGTACTATCTGAAGGCTGCCAGGATTCAGCAGCTAAGGTAAAAATTGTTGTCATGGGGTTTTTGTTTGTGCCATCTCAAGCTCTAGGCTTGTGTTGAGGCTCAAAGTCTGAAGATCCAAAGGGAATTTGGTACTTAATGAGGACTGTTTATCTCATTTCCTCAAGTTCACTGATGAACTTGATCCATGAAAGTTAATTCAAGATTCCACGGGGTTATTTGAACACTAGTTTGAAGTCCAGTTTACAGCAGAAGCAGACTAAACTTCACAGAGGTCTGACTGAAAAAGTGGGAGAAGTTAGCAACTGAAAGCAAGTGATGGCACAAAACTACTGGAATCACTAGTTTGCTTAGTGAATATATCTCAACATTTTCATTCAATATTTTCTTTTTTTTTTTTTTAATTCCAGTGTAAAGGACTGGGCACAAGCCCCCCTCCTTGCACATTGTGAAAGCATCTACCACACAGGCAGCTCCAAAAAGTTAGGCTGGAGAAAAAGTCATAAAAAAATCACAAAGGATCAAATTAAAAAGGGATTCATAAACAGAAGTCCCAGTAACAAACATATTAAATAGTTCAGGGTGATGATCTTATGTTTGACGTTAAGATGAAAACTTATGTTTTCAGAGAAGGAACTATAGAGGTGTGAAACACAACTTTGTGTTTTCCAAGCTAAATGCATAGGGTTTTGATTGAGGGCAGTTCTAGGCAAAGCAGAAATGACACTAAGAATATTTCATGGAGGCCAAACCCACAACTTTACAACCTGCAAAGGGAGGCATAAGACTTCCTAAACACCCTGGCTAGAAATAACTGTAGCTGGAAACATAAGCTGATGAACAGGTTTTTTGCATTAAACCTTAAGCTATTTGAAAGAGGGTGGTGTGGGAATTAAGGCTAGAAAAATTTCCCTAAGGGAAAACACTGATGGAAGAAAAGACAATGCTACAATTATTTGAAATAAGAGGAAAGTAACAGAATTCAAAAGTGGAATTCTTTCCTTGAAAGGAATCTGCTTTGGGCAGGGGGTGATGGAAAGGACTGTAGCTGGAGGGGAAGAGGTGGCAGCAGAGTGAGAGGGGGTGAAGAAAGAGGGAAGCATCTGGACACCTGGGTAGTCTAATAGAGAATAGTGCCAGAAGGCACTATTTCTCTGATTTTAACTCTGTCATATTCTATCTTGCAAAAGATTTTGTTCTGCCTTCTAGCCTATTAGTTACTGGTTACGTTTCTGGTGCACAAAAAGAGAATCCTAAGCATTTTGTACTTGCAACATGTCTTGCATCCACCATCCCATATGATGGACTGGGCCAGGTGACCCTGAATTTATCTTGCAGCAGATTTTTGTAGGATCATAAGCTGATTTGTGTTGGAAAAAGCCTCAGAAGGTCTCTAATTCCAACCCTTGCTTAAGGTTGCTCAGGGTCTTGCCTGCTTCCAGCCAGGTCTTGAAAACATCCAAGGATGGAAATAGTACAACTCCTCTGGCCAACGTCCTCCACTTCTTGATAGCAGACATGGTGTAAAAATTTGTCCTTAAATCAAGGAATCTCTCCTTTCAATTATGCATTTTCTTTCTCATCCTTCCACCAAGCACCGGTGGCTCCATCTTGATGGCCTCCTCACAGATACTGGGGTCCTGCTGTTAGATACCCTCAAGCCACCATTGCTAGATAATACTAGCAGTATCTTATTCTGATAGATAGACAGTGATCCAGGTCCCATCAGGCATTCAGAATACTTAAAAAAACACATTTAACCCCCCCCAAAATCTAACAAATAAACAAACCAAAAAGAAAAGACCACACACCCCTCATCTTCTTTCTAGCGAAACTATTTTAGCTTCGTCCAAAAATGCTTAAACTTTCTTAGATCCCATCTGTGAGACAAGGACAAAACACAAGGCAAGGACAGAACCTGATCAGGATCTGTGAAGTTATTAATTGTCTTATAGTCTATTTCACTGATAAATTTGAATTAAAGTTGCTGGCAAGCAAGCTGGAAAAAATATGTCCTAAGCTGATAAATGCTTAAAATGTAGGGCCTATCTCAAGTTGCACAGATGACCTAACGGATTCCAACCATTCTTATGAAATGAAAGAGGAAAATAATATTTTCTTAGCATAACACAAAACCGGAAAAAATCTCTGGTGTTGGAGTGAAACAAGGTCATCTTTTCTAAAGACCAGATTTTGGGGGAAAGGTGTTATGTTTTATTCTCCACTTTATTGTACTTACACATAAAACAGCATAGAAACAAAAACTGTCAAGATCATACTTGTGTTTAAAGTTTTGCAAGGTTATTAGGCATTTTGAAGTTCAAGGGAGTTCACTGAATGAAAGAGATTCAAGCAATAATGTGCTGGATCTCCATTCTTAGAACAGAGCCGGTATCGGTGGCTGTAGAAATATTTTAAAGATTAGTACAGAAGTATTATGTTACATCATCTTCAGATTTTTTTTAAGTCTAGGTTGATCAAGTAAAATTCTAGAGGCACAATTATTCTTTTTATAAATCTAGAAAAGCATGCATAATATCTATCCTGAATAGAAACATATTTGCCTGATTTCTTTGGTAAATAGCATTTTATATATAGTTACACAACATTACATTAGATTTGTACATATATATGAGCCTAAATTTATCATTCTGTTCCAGCAGCAAGTAAAGAAAAAAAATCTCTAGATGAGAAACACTAATATTTAACTTGCTGCTCATTAAGAAATGTACAGGGGCCTCTGGTAAGATGACAAGCTGTCATGTTTGCTTTAAATTATTTTTTTTTTTTTTGGCAATAATTACTTGACTAAACTTCATTGATACTTTACTGAGTGGTAGGAAATACAAAGCTATCTCCCAGAACAAGAGTGAGAATTCATTAATGTGAATCATTCTTATCACAAATGAGAGCTTTTCATTCTGCAGTTTTTTTCACAGAATCATAGACTGGTTAGAGGTAAAAGGAACTTTAAAGATAATTAAGTTCCAATCTCCCTGCCATGGATGGGGACACCTTCCACTAGACCAGGTTGCTCACAGTCTCATCTAGCCTGGTCTCGAACACTTCCAGGATGGACAATCCACAACTTCTCTGAAGAACCTATAAGGTCTCCCTGGAGCTTTCTCTTCTCCAGTCTGAACAACCCCAACTTTTTTAAGTCTGTTTGAAATAATCCTGGCACTCTCTAGTTCTCAAAAGCAACTACAATGTTTAAAATGAAATTGTTAATCAGTGGAATAACCACATAAACCATAGAATCATTTAGGTTGGAAAAGACCTGTGAAACCATCAAGTCCAGTACTGCCAAGTCCATTACTAAACCGTGTCCTTAAGCACCACCTCCACTTGTCTTTTAAATGCCTCCAGGTATAGTGACTCGGCCGCTTCCCTGGGCAGCCTATTCCAATGCTTGACAACGATTTCAGTGAAGAAATTTTTTACTAATAACCAATCTATACCTCCCCTGGTGCAACTCAAGGCATTTTTCTCTTAGGAGTTTTCAAATTATTGTAACAGCTAGTTTTGTGATCGATAGACCCATTCATAAACATAATGTCTCTGTGTTTGTAGATCTTGAACATGAACAAGGTTAGGAAAAATCCTAGCAGAAGACATAAGGGTATTTTGTCCCCTTCATCATGAATAAATGGAAAGTACATGCGTGTATCAACTTTGCCTGTGGTAGCATAATACACTCGGCAATTCCTTGCAGTCAGTGCAATACAGTCCATTGCAACTCTGCCCCAGCCCAGCTCAGCTATGCAGGGCCAATGTCCCTGGTATCCTCTCTTTAATTTATGCTCTGGTCCAGTGAACACATCCCATGCAGCAGATCTATATTGATGTGCAAAATGGATTTGCTGTTGTAGTGTGGCAAGGGCACTACCTTCTGCTTGTACGATACTCACTATGCACACAGTGACTCCAGAGACAACATTTTTTGTAACTGTGGGATGTCCAGAAGCTCGCTAGAGGTGATACCACAGGCAGGTTTTTCCAAAGATCCTGAACAAATGGTTGAATCCCACTGAAATAACTGTCCCAGGAGGCAAAAGAGAATACATGATGAAAAACCTCCAAACAACCTTGAGCTTATTTAGTCCTGCTCCTGTTTTCAAGTCACTGTTATTGTCTCATCCATCACAGTCACCCCTTACTGCTGGATGAAGTCTCTGCCTTCAGCTCCCTCAGCTCATTAGTGAACCATTCAATGTGTCTTCATATTATGATGCCAGTATTTATTACTCCAATATGGGAAAAAACATGCATGAGAGAAGAAAAAGAGCAAAGCCAATAGGGATAAGAGTATAAATACATTTTCTTAGCTTTTTGCACTTATTCTGTCAAAAAGATTCATAACTGAGCAATATAACAGTAGGATAATTAAAAGGCCATTCTTTTGGAATATCTTCAAAAGCCCCTGTTTCTGGCATACTGCTACAATAAAAGTCAACATGAAAAGTTACAAAAGATTCTATTTTTATTTTCACTCCAGTGAATTTTCCCCCCTGCTATCCCAACTCAGTTTGCTTTCTTTTTTTATGCGTTAAGCTGGAGCAAATGAAGCACACATCAAAATACTTCAGCTAAGAGGGGAATCATTGAAAGGATTATTGCTTTAATAAGGATCACTGTCTTTCCTTCCATATTTTCTACAAACACCTTAATTTTTCTTCTAGTCTCAGATGTTTCTAGACAAAATTTAACTAAAGAAAAAAATAAAAATTGTCTCATGTTCCTGCAGTCCATATACAATTAAACTTGTACTATTTGTCTATCATTTTGAATAAAATTGCGAGTTATTTTTATTTACATTCATGTTTTAAGTAGACTACTTAGAATGCTCAGATATATCTTTTTATTTTTATGCCACATATACCCAGGTCACCTCTAAGGAAGAGCCTGTGGTCTGGCCATCTTCAACTCTGACCTTTTATGACAAAAGACAGATTTGTAAAGTTAAATAGTCTTATGGATTTCCACTTTAGCTGTCTGAACAAAGCTCACAAAATTGAAGCAATTCATGGCCTGGAAATTTCTTTTGGTTGAGGTAAGTGGCTGTGTCTGAATAGTCTTATGCTTCCCTTGAAATTTTAGATTATGATCTGAATTTTAATTAAGGAAAACTGTTGTGATTCTCTTATTTGTTTACTACCCTGTGTGAGGAGCTGAACTTTCCCCAGTGTTAGAAATCTAAAACAGATCACTGAAAAGTAAATACAGATTTTTATTTTTTTTTTAAACTCAGATTAGCTCTGATTTTGACCTACTTCTAAAACATCATTAAAAGAATGGAGATGTAGATTCATGTCATTTATAGAGCTGGATGTTATGGTATTCTTCCAGTTTATAGGCTCCATTTATGATGTTTCATAAACATCTTTTGTGAAATTCTAGCTTCACTCATGATAATGGCAAAATTCCCATGGACATCAGTGGAGCAAGGCAGTCAGTGCTCAGCATTTTTAGAGTCTTGCTGATTGTTTTTCAACCCTCTTCTGCTGCAGAGTTTCTGTTATCATGGCTATGTCAATAAAAGCCCTTAGTGTAAATGCAAGTGTAGTGTTTGCTGACCGGAAAAGTGTTTCATGGGTGTACTTAAACTATCTTCATGAAAGTCATAACCAAAGTCAACTAGTACTTCCTTCTGTCAACATAGGGGGTGTCCACATCAATAATTTTGCTGATATGAGATCACAAGTTTAAGGAGGATGCACATCAGGGCAATCTTATAGGATAGGCACAGCCCACTTGAGGGGCTTATGGAATACCTACATTTTAAAATTAGCTGTTATGGAGAAATTTATACATAATTAGGAGAAGAAAAGATCTTCATTACTATGATTTGTGTTATTGGATGACACAAATACACTGATCATGTTTTAGGACCCCATACCTGCAGAACTTCATAGTACAGGACCTGCACAAAACACAATGTGTATACACAATGGGGCAGAGCAGAGGAAAAAGATACAGAAGCACACAACATCATCATTAAAGAATTTTTAGATACTTTTTTTTCACTCCAAATATGTTTAAACAAAGAATCAGAAGAAAACTAAGTGACTGTCACAGCTAAGAAATCCTTCTCAATCTGAGGGTCTGCTTGAAAGCAAGTACAAAAATGGTCTCACATGAAAATGCAACAAGCAGCCATAAAGGTTAACACCATAGGTCAATCAGAGGTGGAAGCTGATGTCTTGATAATGAGTAACAGATAGGTGGAAGAAAGCTGTGAATGGTCTTGGAAGTCGTCACTTTTATTTGGGGGGGAGATGAGGAGCCAATAGGGTGCAAAAGGAAAGGGTACCAAGATCAAAGCAATAGGCTGGGAAAATGATCATTAAAGCAGCATTCTGAAAGGCTCTGACCAGACAAGATTGCATTTGTCAAGGTCAGGGGAAAGGATGTTTAAGATATGAGTGTCTGTGTGACTTGAACTGCCTGTTACAAATCTTGGAGAAAGATAAGATTCCTCGAAAATGTAGGATGTCAGGAAATGTCTGGTTAGTAGTGTAATGGATTGTGCACATTCACATGGGCATAAACAAAGCATTTCAACTCTCACTCATTCATGACTATGACATTGTACAAAAATGAGCAAGAGTAGGAAATACTAGCTCAAATATAGTTCAAAATGGAATATAATTTAATGAAGTTTAAAGTACCTGTAATCTAAACGATGTTTTTTTCCCTAGCTATGGCAGTTGATGTATTCACCTTCATAACAAGGTGTAGTTAGTGATATGATCTTTAAGCTGTTACAGAAGAAATTTTATACAGAGCAAAAGATGTAGCTTTCTAAAAGCATAAAGAACAATGAAATTTTAAAATTTGCTTAGATGAGCTTACTCAAAAAAAGAGATGATTTGACTCTGTGGTGCTGCTAAAATGTATGCTAGAAACATATGAATTCCGAGCAAACCTTGCCCTAGTACACCATTCAGGACACGTCTAGTGATCTAAGTCTTGTTCTGGAAAAGTTGATAGACCACCAAATATGTTGCAAATTATGAGTGTTTGGTTGCTCACTGAAAGAGTGCTGAAATCCATCTTACAAACTGGGAAATAAGAGATAGCTCTGGAAAAGAGGTAGTAGAACCTCTACTACAAGAATTTTTGAAGAGAATAGTGGATAGATACTTGTTTTGCTGAGGTCCCTGCTAAGCTTCTGCCAGCAACACATCTAATTTCAATTCACCACTATATACCTGAACTGCATAACCATGTTTAAGCAGCAATTCTTCATTGGAAAGATGCTTAGTTATGTTATGTTGCATAGCATGACAAGCAGCACATACTGAATTTCAGGTCATATGTTTGACCTAACTACATGTAGTGGTTTACCTCTATGCCCAAATGTAAAGCAAGTAAAGAACAAAATGAATCTGAAACCATTCCTCACCACAGAGTTGGCCTCCAGAGCTGGATTTGCTGAATTGTAAACAGTGAAGTGAGAATGTTCCATTTGCTACTGCAGTACTGTTTATTTAAACCCAAATCTGCAAATATGATTGAAGTTTGGCTTGGTTTCAACAATTTGATATGGTATTTAAAGCTGCAGTGCCATGTTTTGAATCGCAGACTATTTACCTTCTTTAGTCTTTCTGTTATGTCGATAGGCTATTTCTCCATCTTTTACTTATTTTAAAATAATTTTTAAGAGATGTTAAAAGTGGAACTGTGGGAAACTTTGCTATAAAACTCAAAACCACACACAGGCCTCTTCTGCTAAATAGAGTCTGGGCCTCAGAGGCCCTTGTTGAGTTTCAGAAGATTTGCAAGAGTTTGCTCCAGGGTCATCTTGGAGCTTCTGGCTAATGTGAAACTATAACAACAAAAATTTTCAAAGAATTATAGGCACTAGGAAACTATGAACAAAAAAAATGTCCCAAGATTTGTAAGCCTCAATAGAGCAAACAGCATTTGGAACCTGAAGCACTTCAAACTGATAGAATTTTTTTTAAATACACCAGCAACATTTAATAATTTTTTACTTTTAGATGGCCTGATAAAACAGGCAAAATTTAACAGAAAGCTTTAAGCGGAGGTCAACACTCTCTAGATTGCAACAACATAGTATTCTTAATTGTAAAATATTTAAAGACCAAAAAAAAGAAAAGAAAATGTGAATATCTCCTGTTTCCACACAGTAAAATTAAAGCATTGGATAAATAACACAGCTTCCCTGAAGTCACCACAAAAGATCACTAGCATTGTAGGAAGAGGAATAAAGATTTCAGATGGCTGATCTCAAGCTTTATCCTGAAAGCAGCACTGTTTCTCTAATTATGACAAGCCTGACCATCACTCAAAGAAGGGATCTTAGATATTCACTGATTTCCTACTTGTTCTACTATTTATTCAAAGGAGAAAACTGTAATTTAACTAGGTATTTGGAAACAAAGTGAAAATGCACACACTATTTGCACTGATAACAATCGAAGTTGAATTCTGAACTTCTGCCATCTTGAGGTGATGATTGGATCTTTTTATTGCATCTATGGCTGAATCAAAGGTATTTTTACATCACCTGCTGTGTTACCTAACTAGACCACGTGACATGCTTCAAATTGAAATTCAGCTGAACAATATAATCAATAAAACAAGTCTTCTTGTTTTATTGATTATGAATTGAAGAAACACCAGTAACACAACAAAGCTAGCTATGGAGTCAGTAAACAACATCACACTAAGCATTTGGGAGATCTGCACAATGAGATTTAAAGTTTGATAGGAACAGTGGACAACTTTTCTGTCATATAGAAGATTTCTTTCTTCTCCTCCCTTGACTAAGTGAACTGTTCCCAAAATAGTAATTTGTAAGATATGCCCCTGCCAAAGGGACATGATATTTCATACTTACATGTTAGAAAGTGACATGCTGCATAGAGGTTACTGCTGCTACTCAAAGGAATTTTTACTAAATGCCTAAGGACTGTAATTCTCCCAGAATTCTCCCAAAACTAGGCAAGTTTTTCTTCATTGGAAAATGGAAATGTGACTTTCCCATGTGTCAACTTCATGCCAAATAGAAATTTCCTCAGTTTGCCCACAACATCCAGAGTGGTTCAAAGGATCTACAATCAAGTATTGTGGTACATCCTAAATGGTGGATCAAATCCAAGCTGTGGATTGGCATGGATTTCATCATGGCAAAGCTGACATCAGTGCTACACCATTCCTCCTCAGTTGAGAATATGGTCTTCAGTTTACATCTGGACGTTTTTTGTCTGTGTAAGACACTACTGTCTAGGAATTTGGGAAAATTAGCTTTGTCTGGCAGAAAAAAGTCTCTATACTGCGGATCACAGCTGCCGCACAGAGCCTGTAAGTGCCAGAACATTCAGCAGCTAGATGGGCCTCTGCTGATAGATCCATAGAAAATATTAACCTCACAAATGTTAACATTGAGCCAGCACCATACATCAACTGTGACAGTGATGGCTGGAAAACAAAAATTTCAATACATATGCTTATACAACATACATACACACATGCACATGCGCACCAAGTTTCAGCATTTGGTTTTATTTTGTGCAAGGAAGAATCTGGGATATCTTGAAATCCTCTTTTGTATTTCCTTTGAAACTCAGAAAAATGCAGAAGCCTGATAATGAAAAGCTGCTACCTTAAGCTTCTGGAGCCTTACCACCAGTAGCCAGAGAACTCCAGACTGCAGACCACATGTTAGCATGGGACACAACACATGCTCTCTCCTTCCCTCATCAGGAATATCATCCTGTATCTGAGACTCCTTACTACAAAAAAATTTTGTCAAATATTATACTTTTTCCTGAAAAGCCACAGTTACAAGAAATCAACATTTTCAAGGGAAGAGGTGTTTAATAAAAAAAAAAATTATCACCCCAACCAGCTTTTATGTGGAAAATCCCTTGAGAATGTGTTGATAGGCATTTTGATGCTTGATCCATGCCTGCTTCACCAAGCCATATCCTTGATATTATACATGTGTAACATTATCATGCCTTTCATCTTGAAAGAATATGAAAGCAGTCCCAGGGTAGCATAGACATGAGGTAAATGATTCAGTTCCGCCTTCAGTAAATGTCTGAATTGCATTTACCCTTCAATCCAGGGTAATAGGGGCTTGTCCTCATGTAGAACTGACCCTCAAAATTAAGTGGAAATTTTATGGATCCAGGTCAGGAAGATAGCAGTACATATGGCACAAAATCAATGGATGGGTATTTTTCTTTAGATTTGGACTTCAGTAGTTGGTGCATATAATACAATTTGTGCATTTACATGATATTTATCTTTTTTGGCATATGGATGAATGCATACAGCAGTGAATATTATGATATTTCCTGAAAAAATGTACTGCATCCCTCTAGAACCTATTACTTTAAAATAAACTTATGTTCATAAAGGGGTACACCTATGTCAATAATGATACTTAACATACATGTTGCAGTAAACTCCACCTGAGTCAGAGACAGGTTTTAGTTGTATCAATCTGGCAAACTTCTCATTGGAATACTTTAATAGTTAAGTATAGAAGTGACTATTCCAGGAACTCTGAGAGAGACACATGCTTGGCTCATTTTTATTAGGTAAGTCTGTAAATAGTGGAGCTGTTCTGCCTGGCACCAGAACAGGCTTTGGCCTTCAATATTATATAGGGAGCATAAACTTGGCAAGTCCGTCTTACAAATCACATATAAATCAGAACTGTCGAGCAAAGCTGGTCCCATTGCTTGAGCTCCTATTCCCACACACAGGATTAATCTTTGAAGCCAAGTTGCCTTAAAGATGTTTTTGTTTAAACTGCAGCAATGTAAACATTTAGGTTTCAAGGAGTTTATTCCTTCAGCAAATATTTTTACAAGACAAATAACAAATCTGCTATTTTTATATTGTTTCTCATTTTCTTTGTGGAATCATAAAATTTAATCTACAATAATCTGATGAGAAAAGAATACTGTTTCACAATTGCTCTCATCCCCCGTATTCGTGGGTATTTGTTTTCCTGCCTAACATCCATATGTGCTTATTACCTTATATGTGCTTTCAGCTATGTGTAGCTGTGTGTTTAATTTTATCTTGTTAGGACAAAATATAACATACTGTAGAACTTATATGAAGAAGTACACATTTCAGTCTATTATAATCTAACGTGTTAATTGCTTCCATGGGAGACTGACATTAATAAAACAGAGTTAATTTTTCTACTCCATGGGCATTTCTGAATGAGGAGCTTTTTCCTGATGTATTCATGCTGTTTCCAAACACAAAAAGTATAGGCATTCACACTTACAAGTGAACTGGGCATCAGATTCAGCAGTCTCAACTAACAGGATGAATATTCAGAAATCACTTCTGGAAAATAGTAACTTTGTGTTCAAGTTCAGAGTAGAGAGTGGCTCAAAGAGCGTTCAATTTTCTTAGCTCTGATTAGTGTGTGGCTTAATGAAACTATTTTAGCACTTATCCTTGTGCATTACACACAAAAGAGACAGACTAAAATCCAACCAGATAACAATTATTATTGAAGACATGTATAAAGTTGCCTCAAAAGATTTCTGGATTGCAGCCAAAATTCATTGATTTGCAGAAGAGACTGATCTTTACATAAATACCTATGTATCACATCATATAGCTAGATGGTCAGGAGACAAAGTAATACTATAATGTTCTCTCTGTACAGTGGAGGGAGTTTTATTGGCTTGAAGAGTAGATCTCTTAATGAAAATTTCTACAGAGAGAAGTTCTGTTTGACAAGCCTGTTCCAAAGTAATACTCCTATCACTAGTAGCAACTTTTATAATTAAAATAAACAGATCACAATGGTCATAAAAAAGTTTGGCTTACAAAGGCTGTAGGTGTTGACATTAACAATTACATTTGCTGCAGGTGTGTGAAAATAACTTATAGTACTGAGTGTATAATTTAATTTCTTATGTAGCAAGGGTTGTGTTGTTAAATGAAGCCAACATCGTGATGAGGTTCTCAAATAGCAGTACAAGTTCATTAGTGCAAAAGACTCAATACTGGCATTTTTTCCCTAATTGTGTAAATATAATATATATACACCTGGTACTGTGTGTTTTTGAAAGGAAAAGCATTAAAATTTTTCATAAGAAACGGCTATTAAAGGTGAAAGGTGAAAGAGATGAATACTAAGCACTTACTGTATTTTATCTGCAAGACATTCTCCCTCAAAATCTTGTAACTAGAAGGTGCACAGCTTCTAAAGACATGAATTTTTCAGAAACGTTCCTCCCAACCCTCGTAGAAAGGTGCTTGCCAAATTCCTGTCTATATTTTCAACAAAGGATGTACTTAGAAACCTGGTGGAGCACTTACAAAGCAGAGGAGTGAAATGTGCCTGGAATGGAGAAGTGTCATGCTAGATGCTGTAGTCCCACAGAAGTATGAAGAGAAATATTTACTATTCTTGTTATCTCACTAATGATTTGGGGTGTATTTGTAATGATTCTGACTAGAGATTATCCACATCAGTACAGAACACCTGATAAAATACAATTCCTGGATCAAAATACCTATTTCGGAGAAAAAAAAGATATAATTTAAACCGAAGAAATACAAGACAGAGAAAAATAGAATTGAAATTATATTGAGTACCAATCTTAAATGTTAAAATTATCTAATTACACAAGTAGTGACTTTTGATTTGGAGAAGCATGTACTGTTCAGGTAGGGAACAGAAGCAGTACATTAGGAGAAAATGGGGGTACAAAAATAGCAACAGTGGTATGTAAGCAAAGATACAAATGAAAGAACTGGGTCGTTTGCACGGTGGAAGAAGCCTGACCCAAATGCCACGTGCAAAGATGGGAAGAGAGGATACAACGATGAAACAAGAAGAGTGGGAAGGGCAAACAATCATGATAGGAACCATGACAGGATGGTGCAGTGTCAGTGTTTTTGAAATGGATGTAGAAAGAGTAAGAGAAAAAAAGACTTAAAGCAAGAAAGTAACTTTGGTTCAACTGAGGGAAAAGAAAGTATTTTAGCTGATGAGCATTGGGTAGGCTACATTGGGGAAGCTGAATGCCAGGGAATGAACAGAAGAGGAGACTGAAGTATGCCTGGAGAGTGCAATGATGAGTGACACAGAAGAAAAATAGAGAGGCAGGTTTAAAAGATTATAGAAGCAAAGAAGGCAAAACTTGATGTGGACTCGGATATTAGAAAGTGAGGAGTGAAAAATAATTTCATGGCTGTCAATCTGAGTGTCTGGGAAGATGGAAGAGTTGTCAAAAGTGGCGAAAGAAAAGGCATGGGGAATGGGCTTGGAGGAAAGACAAGAATTTCCCCTCTTTCTGATTAGTTAGGGAAGAGGGAGGAGGGAAGCAGCAAAAAAGTCTGCACAGAGGAAGATGATGAATTTAAAGAGTTAAATTGCAAAATTGCAGTATAGGTATTAGACAAGACCTTGAGGTGATAGTGAGCTCACCCAGTAGAACAGTATGTAGGAAAGAATGAGAGGAATAAGGAGAAACATTCAGGAATCTGTGACTTCACATCAGCCAGGAAAAGATGCTCAGTTACAAACCTGCAACATGGCACCAAGCCAGCAAACTACAACTGCCACATCAGCAAGGCTGACAACATCTGAGGAAGGTTTTGAGTTAGCAATTTCACTGAGGTCTGCACTTGACACAAGTCCAACAAATACATATTGAGCCACAAACTTTCCATATGTTTAAACTACTGATCCCACAGAAAGCTGTGCATGTGTCATGGAAGAGTGAAACAATATCTTCTGAGAGACTTCAGCCCTGGCATCTAGAACAACCAAACTAAGAGGAACCATCCAGAAGTCCACTCTATGCATTAAAGACAAGTGTTCAAACTGGTTCTGATCTGACAAATGTTATACTGTTAAAACAGAACAGAAACTTCACAAAGCAGCACTATGAAATTCACATCTCTGTTATCTGCCCTGCAATAACTGACACAGAAACCTCTGTATTTCTGGTCCTCAAACTTTACACTGTGATGCTGTTTTTATTTAAAAGACAAAGAGCTGTACAACATAGAGGAGGCAAGGATTTGTTTTAATCATATTGGACATTTGCGTAAATCATAAGAATTTCTGGAATAAAAATAATCAAAGATAACGAAATATTGGAAGGAACATTAAACTCCACACTCCCGAGCTCAATCCATATTGTGACTATATAGTGTTAGGAGAAGTTTTCCACACCTTCCCACTGATGCTGGTCACGATCAGAGACAGGACACTGGGCTGCATCGCATTGCAGGTGCCATGGTGAGTTCCTGTGTGCTTACCTATGCCTCCTGCAGGTACCGAATAGACAGCCCAAATAGACAGTTCCAGAAACATCCAAAATAGAGACCTTTTAACTCCTCTTAGTTTGCCCACTGCCAATATTTATTTTTTCTCTCTTCTCACTTTTTTTTTTTAAATGCATACAGAAATACACTACTATAAGAAAATCATAGTCTTAAAGCAGAGCTGTTCAGAGTCAAGCAGTACAGCCAGCTTGTAAACACAACTGAACTTGATAGAGTTTATGAACTACAGCAGAGCAGTGTTTGCTGTGTAGTCTTAACTCTTGTAACACATTTGCTGTTAAGTGTCAAATTTCCAAATTAAATGGTCAAAGTTAGAAAATTACATATACAGTACTATCCTGTCTCTATTTATTCTTATGAAAAAAAATTTACAGATTTTAACCAAACTTCCAGTTAATGTCATATCCCGTTTTCCTTGCCACTCCTCTAGAAAACCAAGCCAGACTGTTCAGAAAGGAAGTTAATTGCCTAGTCCTCTCTAGGAAGATGGAGGAAAATAGCATGAGGTGAAAGAGAACTGTTGAAGCTTGTGATGTGTTACCATGTTTGATGGAGTGGAGGGGTAGCTGTTCAGCTGTCACAACAGTGGAGAGGAGTGGAATTTATTACCTCTCAAGGGAGTACAGCTCCTGCCTGGCACCTCTACCTCTCTAACAACCCAGTCTTAACCCTGCATCAAACAGACAATGGGAAACTAGCCTTGGACCTCCTGTTGCCATTCAGCTGGCTAGTGATGTACACCCTCAGCAGGTGGATCAGCCTCTGTCAGAAGGAGTAAATGCCTGACTCGGGACTTTGCAGGTCTCTAAATGCACCTGAGTAGTACAATAAAATTTCCCCACCAGGAGGGAAGACTCAGCTGCCTCTTTTACCCTGCCCACTTAATTTGTGCAGGCATGCTAAATAGTAATCCAGTGATTCAAAAGTGTGCACACCAACATAATGCTAGTAGTGGGGATCCCTTCAAAGTCCCTTCTTTCTAACATTGCACCCTTAGCATTCCTATGACCTTGCTCTGCATTAAATAGCATAATATCCTGATGCCACATGACAGCAGCAGTCACCAGGTGAAGGAAACTCACCTCAAATCTACATTGAAGAGCACAGGAAATTTAGTGCTGAATGTAAGGTCAGCAAAACAGAAAAGGTGAATTTTCTCAAGGAAAAACACTCCTTGAAAAATAAAAAATTGAGGAAAACATAGTAAAATCAGGATATTGTCAGAAGTAAAGAGGCCAGAGAAATCATGGAGTCTGCACACACACACACAAAAGAAATATTTTCAGAAAGTAAGAGGTTATTTAAGGATTAACTTGTTGGTTCGGGAAAAAGAAAGTGGACATGAGGAATATTTCCTTAGGTGTTGAGGAGGATCATGAAACATGCTGGAATGTAAAAGGAAAGAATTTGTAAGACAAAGGAAAAATGAGAGTATAAAAAAAATTGTCAAACAAAGAGGGACAGCTGATAGGAGTCTGAGGTGCTTTGGAACTCACATGATTAACAGAAAGCAGGGGAAAAAGAATAAAGGACAGAGAGTTTTTTTACAGAAAATGTCTGCCTGGCCTTTAAACAAACTGTCAAAATACTGGACAGGGGGAAATAAATGAACAGAAGGGACAAGGCTCAGTCAGCCCATGACCGCCAAGAGTATGACAGTGAATATGAAAGAAGGAATCTTGTCTGGAAAGAAAAGAGCTACAAGTGCTAAAATGTTGTCAAAATCATGGTGAGATGATGCACGGGGTAAATTTAGGAGCAAAGATAACAAGGATAAGGAGTAAGCTGAGAAAGTATAAAATGCATCAAAGGGACAGACAAATGATGGGGAGAGGGGTGAAATGTGAAACTGAGGATAGAACTGAGGTTGGCAAGTAATGCAATCAAGAGATTCTCCCAGCTCTCTGACAACCTGACAGTCTATTAAAGCCTTGTAAATGTTTGTAGTTTGCCTTAACATTTCTGAGGAATTACCTCCGTGACTATGCCAGCAATCTGATTCCCTACCTTCTCCTCTGGCCACACTGCCTTTGAATCCTTCCATCCTACAATGGTTGCACCTTCCGCTCTTGAGTGGTGCTGAAGGTATGTGGGGGAACTACTGTAGAATTTCCATTTAAATGCATCTGAGAATGGTCTCAGTCATGTCTGAAGGCAAAATTCACTTTTTCCGGCTGTTGCTAACACAACAGAGCTTTCTTCAGATAAACAGACCAAAAGGACAGTTTTCTCCACTCTGTGATTTTTTTTTTCACTATAATTTATGTAGCAAGTCTCAGAATTGTCCCTTGGTAATCTAAATTAAGCTGAATAGGTCTTTCCCTTCATCTATGGGATTGACTTAATATACAGAGGGTAGAGTTAGTCTGCTGACCTTTGGCATTGAAAATGCAAATTGAATCCTGGCGTTGACAAGAATGTTTGGATTTGGTATAAAAGAGACTTAGTCACAGTACATTTCCAGCTCCTGATTATGCCAAAGCAGGAGAGCTGAGCAAATGCCAAGAAACAGCGGTTGCCACTCCCCCCCTGAGGGAAGGAAAAATGGATAGCCCACTCCTGGCCCACACGCGCTTTCTGTATTTCAGTCTTGTAAGCTGCCTGAACAGACACTCCAAAATGAGTATATACATGCGATTTCAAATCGCCTATTTCTTTTTTGCTTCTTACATTTGTGCAGAGACTTGCAGAAGGGAAATCCTCCACTAGTGACTCAGCAAGCACTTTACTGACACTAAATGGCTTCCAGAACTTTCTAAAAAGAACATATCTAATAAACCCATCAGAGGTCCTTCCTACACTTATGTGCAGATATGACAGTCCTTTGCATTCTGTAATATGGCCTATATTAGTTCAGGTGCAGGACTTCTCAGTTCTTGCAAAAAACTCAAGTTGTTCTGACTCTTCTTAACGACCTCTGCCTCATCTACAGGGTGGACAGGTTTCTGTGTCCTGCAAAGTTTCTCCTCATGTGTCTGCATGTTTTTTGGTTTATAATTTAGGAATGTATGAACCTTTGCAAATCCTCTGGTGAAAGGACTGATACCAACATTAACAATCCTTAGGAACCCACTTGGAAAGCAGGAGGAAATGTGTTCCTACATAAAAATCAAAATCTAGGAAATCCATTTTTAAAGAGCAAACTCAATCCATCTTAATAAAATAAATACAGACAGCAAATTTTTTCTCTTTTATATTTACATTCTGCTTAGTTCACAAACAACACATTCTAACAAAAAGATAGATTAAAAAATTGAAAAAGTCCCAAATCATATAGAATTAGTAAAGTATGCTAAATCTTAGTTGGCAGCAGACAGAATTCATAAGGCAAATGAGTATCACTTGGTCTCCTGTACACATTTAGTCTATCTGAATAAATTCAATTATGTTTGACAACTGAGGGGACAGCATTGTATATTTCCATCTTCTCTTTCTAGTCAATTAAAATTAATGGAAAACCTGTATCACAATCATATTTAAAGTTTGAAGAGGTTGCATGGTGGAGATAGCAAAACCACTGACAAAAATGTGAACTTAGGTCTTGTATCTGCATGAGGAGGGGAAACAAAAGACTGGGAGGTGTTCTCTTTAACATCTTTGTCAATGATCTCGACAAGGGGATTGAGTGCACCCTCAGTAAATTCACAGACAACACCAAGCTGTGTGTGAGGTTGACCTGCTGGAGGGTAGAGAGGCTTTGCAGAGGGATCTGGACAGGCTGGATCGATGGACTGAGACCAACTGGATGAGGTTAAACAAGGCCAAGTGCCGGGTTCTGCACTTGGGTCACAACAACCCCAGGCAGCGCTACAGGCTTGGGGAAGAATGGCTGGAGAGCTGCCTGGCAGAAAAGGACCTGGTGGTGTTGGTCAACTGTTCTATGAGGAGAGGCTGAGGGAGCCGGGGTTGTTCAGTCTGGAGAAGAGGAGGCTGAGGGGAGACCTTAACGTGCTCTACAACTACCTGAAGAAGGGGTGTAGAGAGGCAGGGGTCGGTCTTGTCTCCCAAGTCACAGGAGATAGGACAAGAGGTAATGGCCTCAAGTTACACCAGGGAAGGTTTAGATTAGATATTAGGAAACATTTCTTCACCGAAAGGGTTATCAAGCATTGGAATAGGCTGCCCAGAGAAGTGGTTGAGGCACCATCCCTAGAGGTGGTCAAAAGACAGGTTGACATGGTCCTCAGGAATATGGTTTAGTGATTTTTATTTCTTATTTATTCTTTGTCAGAGTTAGGTTGATGGTTGGACTAGATGATCTTTAAGATCCCTTCCAACCTAGATGATTCTATGATTCTATTCTACATTCGCCATCCAGAAGGATGATGGGAGAGGTGCAATACTGCATTGTCTCCTTTAGGTAATCTTGGGATTACTAAAAGAGGGAGAAATATTTTCGTGCTCCAAATGCATTTTCTCTTCAATAAAGGTAATTCAATTTCCTGATTGGTTCTCAGGGGTCTTTTATGCAAAGGAGTCCTTTCCAAATGGTTAAGAAAGGATCTTCTCTATGGAGAATACTCAAGGAGTGAGGCTATCTTCTCAATCTGAAAAATATTACTTCTCAATGTTTGTAAGACTAACATAGAACATCTTCATATCCACTGTTTTCTGAATATATATGCTCAGTGAAACACTGTAAATATACATTATCATTTTTAAAAAGGGTATGTTTAATGTAACAGCATCACACTGGGAAACTGGATTATTCTGGATATTATCGTACAGTCACTGAACCCCACTTGGCTTCAAATTCCCATCCCTGTAAATTTTTTTCCCAGGGTGCTATAACATCACAGGAAATACTCAGATGTTCTATTTCCTTCCCAGCTTACTTCTTCTGGAAAAGCTCAGGTATTTTTGAAGGTAAGACATTTGTGGACAAAAAGCCCTTCTTCCTTTTTTTTTTTCTTTTTTTTTTTTTGTGGTCTTTCTGCCTTGTAGTTGAACTTTGATTCCTTGGGATTTAACAGCTGAAGATACTTACGCTTGCAAAAGTCTATCCTTTGTGAAACAGTGGAGCATATGGATTTGTGAAGATAGAACAGCACAACAACTGGCAAAATTAGAATTGAATAGGGTGTTAAACCTTAAAACTCTAAAGGATTCTGAAGTCTCATGCTGACAAACTTTGATGCAACAGGCCAAATTCCACTTTTAGTTGTGGGAACTGAATTAATGTGGGAACTCCCTGCCCTTCTCCATCCACAACTGAATTGGGTTTCTTATGGTAATAAAATTGGGGGTTCTGGTCTTCATTAGGTACATCATTGCAACACAAGGGACCCTTGGATTTCCAGCTTTCATTTTCCTTATCCTCTTCTCTTTTTTCATCCTTTTTACTTGACTTTTTGGGTGTAGCTCTTCTCTAGTTAGTCGCTCTCAATTCCTTTCACACCTAATGGAATGAAATGGGTATTTCAAGGGTGTTATTCATCAGGGATCTTTAAGATGTCTAACTGAGGTTCGGATGAATCAGGACTCAACTGACTGGGATTTCATTGACTGTAACAGGAATACAGAATTGCTAGTTGTGATGGAGGTGTCCAAATCACAGGCATCACCATTTGTTGTGTTGAAACTCACCCTTTGTCTTTTTCTTCACAGTGGAATTTAACACTGATATTAGAGAGCTTTTTCTGTGGCACTTTAGGGAGTTTACTGAATAACTCAGTTTACTGAGTTTACTCAGAACTCCTGAGCCTTCTGCAATTCAACTCTGCCTGTCAGCTCAGGAACTTCATATGGATTTGCCTGAAATTTCCAGTTGGAAGTTTTCAGTACATCTGAAAGGGCAAGGCATTTACTCTAACTTTCTTGCTTTTGAAGCGGAGGATAACCTGACTGTATTATGCAAGCCCCATAAATTCAGTTAGCAGAGTGCAGCAGGTGTGCCCCATTTCAGGCTCTTCAGCAGCTCTTGTTCCCTTTGCTTTCTTCACCTCTTCCTCTCCTCATGAGTCTCACACAGATCTGCATCTCCTCCTTTCTCTGAAGAATATTCCCATACCCTTAGTCTTTCCTGACCATGCCCATTAGGTCTCACACTGACAACTTGGGACTCCTTAGCCACAAACACACTTCCCTGCCACAGACCCTTGCTGGCGTCTGTGCCAGGTCTTCTCTTGCCCAAGGAGTGCTTAAGCAGTCAGAGGAAGTAAAATCCAAAGCCTTTATATTTCTCCTACATTGTCTTCCCACCCTCCAGTGTCTTCTCACTTCTCTCCATTTCACTGCTTCATTAGATTAACATTGTTTCTTTTTTCTGCCTTTGTTTGCTTGTTACTCTAGCTCATGCATCATGTAATTACTACAGCTGTTGACTGGAGTGTGGAGCATGGTCCATGCCCCTTCTCCAGCCCTTCTTGACCATAGTTCAATTCTAGCATACTTTTCCTGAAGGAGACCCAGCTGTCTATGGCTAGGATGTGACAAGGATGTTGACAGGAATTACTGGCTTCCCACTATTCCCATCTGAGCTGACTTCCCTGTCACTTTTGCTTTTTATAAGAAGCATTGGGTCATTTGTGAACAACCCACTCAGTTGTACTGTCCAACCCAGGCCACTAAACTTATGATTTTAAAATAGAAGTCTGGTGAATGAGACACACAAAAGACCCTCTTGATTCTTTATGCTGTTACTGCTTTCCTTGCAATCACTTTCCAGAGTGCATCATGCTGTTTTCTGAAAAAACAGAACTAGAAACAAAAAGTAGGCTTTGGAGACTTTGCACAGACACTGGCTCACCACCTTCCACAACAGAAAGCATATAATCTCAGATTACCCCACACAAATAAATGCATTATAATCAGCTAGAGAGTTTTGTGGACACTCAAAACATGCACAGTACAAGCCACTACAAACCAATTTCCACCGCTAAAGGAAAACAGTTGTCCAGTCAAATGCTCTGTGTGGCAATGCTCTTCTCATACACGGAGTGTTTGGAGTGGTAATGTTTCAGTCTAGGATAGCATGTAATTACCTAGGAAACATCTATTGCATTTTAGCGTAATCTTTGATTTTGAATGACCTCAAAGTCTATGCAGATGATTTGCAGACTGTTTTGAGACACAGAAGATGGGAACTTCTGGATTCAGCTTTCTTTTTTTTTTTTTTTTCTTTAAAAGAAAATAAACTTAGTTATACCATTGTTGTGAAGCTTCCCTCAGACAGTGATGTCAGTAGAGATGACACAACCTATGTTTTTAGTTGAAGATTTTTTCCTATGATATCATGTTAAATTAATTGAAATAGCTCCAATGAATGTAAATGCATTAATCCTGATTTACACCAGGAGAGAGAAGTGGATTTAGCTCAACCTTTCTGACACTGGTCATTTCACAAGTAGTACAGCACTTTGAGATTTGTGGTAGGTCCTTTTTGTTTATTGTGTGTGTGTGTCCATATCTGTTTTGGGAGACTGCATTAATCTTGCTATAATCTGAAGTCCCAAAATACCACAAGAAACACTGTCTTACAGTGTCTCCAACCTAGCCAACAATAAATAATTCCTAGGAATACCACAAGGAAGTTGATTTATGGTTTGATTTCTTAAACAAAGAGCTCTGGACAAGGTTCAGATAAGCAAGTAATCTTATGGATGCTTATCTGGAATAAACTGGTATATCTCTGGGGCTTCAGTCAAGACAAAAATGACCACAAGACAGAAAGCAGAGAAATTGAAAAATATCTCTTATATGAAAGTCCTGAAAGAGTTTAGAAACAGGCATGTTTCTCTTCAGGTCACCAGCACATTTCAAAAAACCTAATTAATTTTAGTGTGTTTAATTATTGTCCGTTCCCCTCCCTCTCATTTTTAATTTCCCCTTTATATAGCTTATGAGCCAAGAGTTTTTTAAGACTGTGAAGTTAACCCTGAGTGCATGGAATGTATAAACCAACTTTTCAGCAGTAGGATTTATATGAGGGGGAGAATGCAGGATTTGCCAGGTGCAGACAGATGTAGACGATGCCTGCAGAGCTTTAATACCCTGATGATGGTAACTGTAAACCTGAGGATACAGACAGACAGTGAGAAGGGGCAAAGCACGGCACCAATCTGGGCCATGCAGCATTCATGAGTTGCAGGTGACAGAATGACAATATCCCTTGTGTTGCATCAAGCTACTGTCTTAACCTCTAGTTCTGACTAGGCATAAAAGTAAAATGGTTCTTGTTTGCCCGTGAAGCTCAACTCTGCCTAGTTTTGCCTCAGCTAACCCAGATGCAGTGAACTATTTTCAAACTGGTTTAAAGTTGTAGCCTAAACACCTCCTATTGCTTTCCAAGGGTAACAATGACTTGTTTGAATCTGAGTAATCTGAGGGCACCTGGGGGCATACATTAACTGGAATGAATTTATTTCTCTTTGGCTATTGTGCTATAGAGTGGGGAGTGCTGGGAGACCTGGTGATCTGCAGAAGCTGGAGAGGCTGAGGGAGCAGCTGGGCTAGAAACAGTACAAAGCCACTGTGACTCTTAAAAGAGTTCAAGATGGGTACATGGTGCCATGATGGGTACATGGTGCCATCCTGTGCCTGAGGATGTGGTTGCTGGAAGTAGCAATCTGTGTATCTTTGAATTCCTAAGTCCCTGTATAAGGTATGTACATATTTTGTATGTATACTTACCTGTACTAATTATATACTAAAGTAGATAAACAAACAGAGAATATTTTGACTTACTGCAGGATAAGACACATGGCATTTTGATCTAATTCCCAGCAACACATTTAGGTGTATCCATCCCAGGGATGCCTTTGTAATTAAGGTGAAGCTTTGGATGCTTTCCTCCAGGCCACAGACTAGATCATATGCCAGTCACCCATATTGTTCTCACATCTGAAAGCACATCATCTAAAGCTTAATATCTTACTAGACAAAACAGGAAAAACTAATCCTGTTTTTTCAAGAAGGGGATTGAAAAAATAGTTCCTTAGAAATTACCACATTTGTTCAAGAATTTAAAAGAACTGTATGCAGTGTGCTGTACAGGGAGTGAAGGGTGCTGTAGTGGAATGGTTTTATTAACATTTAGTTGATATGATCTATATAATTCACTTAGGGCTTTGCTTCCTGTGATTAATCCCATGATTCAGTATGAATCACTGTAAAATTCTTTTGCTGCATGACATAATCACGCAATTCATTGTACAAATGAAACTAAAGGTTATTTCATTGTGGTGAAAACAGCAAGGTAATGTTACAAAAAAACAGGATGAAGTAAAAATAGCAAAAAATATGAAAGATGGGAGAAAACACCTTAGTTCAGTGTCCTTTAATATATGTATTGTAATATAATTTTTAATTTTGTGACTGCACAGTATTTTTTCCATTCAGTGCAAGGAACAGGCAGTTCTCATTTACTTAGCAGCTATTTCAGTGGTGGTTTTATTTCCCACTGTGTCTATTATTTATGTTCTTTTAGGCTTTTCTATGTGCTTATAACTCTAAAACACACAATTACTTTACAAACACTATTTAGTGTATCTTCGGAAGTTCCCTAAGGCATATATTGCCCCTGCTTCACAAACAAGGAAATGAGACTTGTGTAGAGTAAGGTCAGAAATACTCAATAATTTCAGATGCCAAATTGGAGGTATCTAGGACCCATTTTTTTAATCTGTTATGCAGCATTTCCTATGTTTGACAGCTCCAGCTGATATGCGCTGTTGCTGGGAATCCACAGACCTTTGTCTTCAGATGTCACTGTTAAGTAGGTGTATGCCTAAGTGATGACCAGCAATTACTATTTTGATTTATGGGAGCTCATTGGATGATCTTGGCTTAGGCAGGGGTGAGAACTATTCCTTACAACAGCATCAGCTGCCTTAACTGGTCCATCTTGGTGACAGCCAACTTGCGATTCTGAGCAGATGAAAAAGAGAGCTTTCAAGATGCTTATCTTTCATTGCGTAACCTCATTGTGTTCTCTGTTTGGTGGGCCAATGTATACTAAAAAGTGGGTCTATCAAGGTGAGAGGAGGGTATCAAATCTATTGTGGTATCTGCCTAGATTAGAAGTCCCAAACTACAGCATTAGGGTACTAGAGTAGTAAGGACAGGCAGAACTAATGAAACAAAAACCTGTCCTATTTCTGTATCATATATTTATATGAAACTGATGCCATGTAACACACTCAGCAGGGTAGTGAGAGGCTGTATATCACATTTTCTGTCACATTTGCGCTAAGAGAGAGAGTGATTTGGTGGTAGAAAGCTTAGCCAAGGACTAGGGAAGTCAGTCTTTTGATACCTCCTTTGTCTCAGACATCTGTGTCTACAGGAAACTCATTCCAATGTGCTGCCTACATCTCCTGCATGAGCAGGACTTGCTGTATTTCCTTCACCTGTCTGGATATATGAGGACTGTATTAAAAATTAGAAAGCATTATGCTGATACCCCAGCCGTATAGATCACACAAGAAAGGCAGGGCTTTGCATTATGCAATTTCTCAAGGTTCCTCCCAGCTTTAAGTTCACAAAATCTTAATGTTTGTGGGATATTAATACATTAAAATCTGATAATAAATATTTTTAACATGTAGAGACATATCAAAGATAACTTTTGGTTTCAGTGGGAAGTGTCACTGGATTTAACATAATTTTTCAGACAAAATAATAAGTTCAATTTCTCCTTTATTTGACTTTCAGAACTTGGATTTGAGAGTATATGTTTCCTAAGGCACAAATAACATAATGTCTGAAGTGAGGGGTGCTGGGATTCTTCTTTGTACACTATTGTAAAATATATAGCAACGGAGGAGGTTTCAGTTGCTACATGATAAAAATAACAGAAGCCTGAACTTGGGTCATGAAAGGACCATATAAGATCAATTTTAATGTTTTGAAATAACATATTTAGTTACATGTTTGATAATTTCATCTGAAGGGGTCATGACTTGATAAATGAGTGTAATACAGACACCCAGAAGTTCAGGCCAAAATTTGGCAGCTGTTTAGTAACTGCAGGAACGATTGGAGACTACTTCCTATGAAAAAATATTCTACATGATATATAAATGGATGAAGCAGAAAGAACAACAGAATCTGCACTTTTTCAGGTCTTGGCACTGAAGGTGAACTGGATATAACAAGACATTTCTGAACACCTTATCTGCACTTTAAAAATCTTGCCCAATTCCCAAATATTTTGAAAACATTTTTGCTCAGATTCTTCATTTTTCATTACTTATTTCTGTACAATAAACAATTGTACATTACAATTACCTCATTATGATTGAAATAACAATCATAATAATCTTACCACAGAGAAAAAGAAAAAAACACTTCGGTATTCCATTTCAGTCTCTGATTTTTCCTATGTAAATATGAACTCATTACCTTACAATCAGAGAAAGATTTTATTGTTGTCATACCTGGAAGCAATTCTTATCTCTAATATACCAGTCTCAGCCTCAATAATGTACAGCCACATGCTGGTCATTCTATCTAACAAAAAGAAGATTTCTCTTTTTCAGATCTATTGCAGTTGTGAAAACAGGAAGACATGCAATGAGTAGCATAACAAAAAAGTGGGGAGTGGGGTGTTTAAAGTACTTGACTTGGCTAAGCCAGAATAAGTATGTTGTGTGATACTGTACACACTGAAATTCAGCTTCAAAAAAATTGAAAATCCAGATGTGGCGATAGCAAGTACTCTTCCACAAAGACAAAAAACTAAATCCATCCCTCAGGGCAGAAGTGAGCCCCTGAACCACTTTGAAACCCTATATCTCAGGCAGGTACTTCATTCCAGACTGGAAGCAGAAAAAGGACGCTACTGACAGTAATGCTACAGTGTCCCCTAAAGTTATAGCAGAGATACAATACTGTGGTTACTTAAGGAATTATCTCATCCACTTTTTACTATATGAAACAATGATGACATACAAGTTTTCCGAGGATTTGGAGCTGTAGTGGAGCAGGAGCTTCTAATCAGTCTGAAAGATCAATTATTAAGACTAGATTCTACTGTAAAAAAATCTGACACTGGATGAAAT
The DNA here is from genome assembly GCA_004320125.1 of Scolopax mira. Taxonomy (NCBI): domain Eukaryota; kingdom Metazoa; phylum Chordata; class Aves; order Charadriiformes; family Scolopacidae; genus Scolopax; species Scolopax mira. The sequence continues at coordinate 37,473 of BJBW01010151.1, forward strand.
ATGCCTCCTGTGCAAAGGACCAGTATGAGATATAAACATCTCCTAAGTCTCTAAATCTCTGCTGCAGGGCATGATTGTTTCTTAAGGATCCCATAGGCTTTCAGAACAAAGGTGAATCTTATGAGATATGGACAAACCAGCTTTTAACAGTACTGCAGAAAGCAGCAAAGAATGTAAGAGGTAGTGATTTGTTCTCAGACTATTATTTCTAGAACATGAGCCTAATTTGTAGTGCAGGAAATCTGCTGTGTCATGGCTTTTCAGTGAAGCGAAATGAATATCATTGCAGTTTCTAAGGGAAGCAGCCAAAAAAGCTCAAACAGCATGCACAGCTATATTGTCAATTTCAACAAGAAAAACAAAACACAGAACAGGAAGTGAAGTGAATATTGTTTCTTGCTCATTGCTTTCAGAGACTGTACCTACAATGCAGAAAAATCTGGAGAAAGAACCACTTCCCATTCAGCTCATGGGGAAATAAAATGCCAGGAAGGGTGTGAAGATACTATAATGAAGAAATATGAAATAGCACCATATCTAGTATAAGCACTGTGAGAACAAGAAAGAACAAGAGAGCAAATTTTATGAAACATCAGTTTATACTTAATTTGATTTTGTAGCACCTTACAGCACAAAGAGAACAAAGCAATATACAGCTTTACAAAAGCACAGTACTCAGAGTGGGTCATCCTAGTTGTCAAGGAGATGACTTCAAAACTACATTTGCCCTTTCTATATCCTTCTGAATCCCTTCTTTCTTTAATGCCTAGTTTATGACAGAAAACTGATCTGCTGCACTGAACAATGTTCATAGGTGCCATTGCTTTGTCTTGGATCCACACAGAAGTTCACAGAACTCAAGTGAGGTAAAAATTTTAGTAGAGAAACCCTGATGAATCCTGGGAAAGTTCAACATAGGAACAGATCAGGTCAGAACAAAAGTTTAAGGTATAGTGTTTGAAAGACCAAGGACGGGCTTTGAGCTGCAGAGGCCCAGTTCAGTGGCAAAGGGATCAAAAGTGTCATCCTGAGAGGAAGCAGAGAAAGTCTTCAGCATAGAACTTCTGGAAAGCTTTTGATATTATGTGACTTCCACATACCTGGAGAAAAAAATCTACCTGCTTTTCATTTTTACTGTGTTTAGGGAAATGGGATTATGTATAACTTGTTTGTACATAAACATCATTATAATTTTTCCTAAACCTGCAAGATCCTGAGCTTTGACTAACAACTTGGCTCTAGATGCAAAAAAAACCACCACAGGTAAAAACAATGGACCACATGAAAACTAATAATAATGGAGTGAGTTAATTGGAATGTGGTAAATTGGGCTCCAACTGTATCATGGAAAAGGGGATTTTCTGTAGCTGAATAACCACAGATGAGATAATATAACTGCAAGGCCTCCTTAACATCTGTGTAAATAGAAAATATAACACTTTTTCAAGCATGCTGGTGGGTCACAATACAGGCAAAGGGAGGCTATTATAGGTGCCCATAGTATTAGCTTACATTTGGAGGTCAAAACTTTATTCAAGCAGACAGACTTCTGTGGACAGGCTGTGGAAAACAAGACTAGGGTCCAGATGGTCAATTAGGGCATGTGTGCCATCTTAAGGACACATCTGGAATATAACAACCATGCAGCCAGGGTGCTCAGTCACACGTAAAGCTCAGTGCACTGTAGTGACACGAGCCACACTAAAAGTTCTAATGCTGAAGTCAGAATAGCAGCCGACACACTGGTCCTTCTCCTGTAAGCCTCAACTTAAGACACTCAGTGTGACATTTTTTAACAGCTTGAGCCCAGAAGCAGAGCCTGTCCAGTCCAGTTATTCTGAAAAACAAGATTTTTCCCCCCACTGTTCTGTTGCTTCTATTTTAACTTTGGCCAAACACAAAAATACAAGAGTTTTGGGGCTTGTGCTTTGTTTTGTTATGAAATGTTTATTCAAAACAAAAATAATAGGTTTTATCTTTTCTCACCATCTATTTTCTCATTTTGATTGGTTTGAGTTTTATAAGGTGATCTGCATTGTTACTTGTTCATGTCTCTAATTTTCCATCAAACTTTGGAGACTTGTGATCTCAAGTTAGATCTAAACATTTCTGCTAGATGACTATGCAAAATGGGCAACTGTAATTCACAACCTTGTTTGTGTATGCAATTACTCATTTTGTAGATGCAGATACTGTCTGGTTCACCTCCAGTCCCTATACTTAAAATTTTATTTTTTTTCAATTGTTTAAAAATGATGATATGATTTACAAAGTCATGGTTAGCGGTCAATAAATTAATCTTGATGTAGTTCAAGTGAGTTATTGGGGTTAGGCTGCATCTAATTTGTTCGTTACTTTTGTCTAAACATAGTTGTAAAACTTTGTAAATATCTTTTTTGCTGTGTTTAATGAACCTGATCTTAAAACATTATATAATGAACAAAATACACCGCTGCCAACAGATATGATTGAGATGTGTTTTGTGCTTTTTTATCATACTAAATGGCCGTATGACCAACAATAAAGGGCAAGTGAATTTCCTAATGGGTTAAATCCTCACAAAATCTGTTTCCTTGCTTCTACTATCCCATTCTACAGATTTTGTTGTTTTACCCTCTGAATTCATCAGAACAATAGAAGCCACAGTAAGTGTTCCCCATCAGGCATCTACATGTGGTATCCAGAGTTCCTGTTAATTTTAAGTCCTGTATTCCTGGTTGCCATGTAAAAACAGCATAACGAAAAACATTGTTATAAATGCATATCTCCAGCATGTGCATATATGATGTTCTCAATCTTACTACCTACTCCATCATCTTACTAACAGCCTTATACTTAATCATTTAATAGTGAGCTGTTAACAGGAAATATTAATTTCTCAAATGCCTGCAAAGTGTGATGAATAGCTTGGACCTTCAGGTCCCAATAAATGTGAGAGACACTTGAGTGCAAAGGTCCAGTTGCTCACCAGTGTTCTACTAGAGAAGTACCATAGGATTGGTGCTAATGCTTAAGGATACATATGTCACTAACTATTGCAATGTTGAATTGCATGCAGAGAAAAATAGACATTTAATTTTATTTCTCTTAAAGTAGTCAAGCTCTCTCTATAAGAAGCATGTAGTAACCAAAGAAGGAAAGAGAATGAGTATCCCATATAGTTCCCCATTTTGACATAACAACCAGGTCTTTAACAAAACAAAGAGTGCTCTCTGGTGTTCTCCTTCTCATTTCCCCTCGGAGAAACGTTATTTTCCTGCAACAGAAGTGGCTTTCATTTCAGTCCTGTAATTAAGTCTTCTTGCAGTGTTTAGAGCAATGTAGTTATGTACTTTCAATAGCTCAGGCATCCGATATGCAATATCAGAATTTTGTTTTGAATTTCTGAGATTATATATACAGCTTTCCTCTCTGATGGAATCAAACCTGACATTTGCTCCCTTAAAGCCCCTTCCAAAAACACACTTTAGCACATCTGCCTGCAGTAAAGACAAGACAAGGCAACACTGGCAGCAGAAAGGGCAAGTATACAGTGGTTTGACCAGTGCAGTTTATTTACATGTACATCTCCCTGAGTGCACTCAGAGGAAGTATTGATTGCAGGAAACATGTCAGCAACATTTTTTACAGGAGATCAATGCTTTTACACTGCACTGGACTTATTTCTTATTACTTTGCATATTGCCTACCTTTATCTTATTGTGCTGGCTATGTCATCTGAGTAGCAAAGGTATAACTGACTGCAGTGACAAGATAAACCATTTGTGTAGGAAAATATCTCTAACTGTGAATAGGAAGCCACAGTTAAAGCTGAAATTATTTATAGCTCTCTCTGGAATTGACCCAATATGCGGTTCTTGTACTTCCAGTAAGTATCTGCCACAGTATAAGCAGGGTCACTGCATTTAGGTACTTATTGGCAAGTCATAAATGACTAGTTAAGTCCAGGGTGTCCAATTGCTACTATGAGATACAGACTGACATTTTGTGGCTTTCCATCCTATCTAACATCTTGGTTTACCTGGGCAACCATTTTCAAGATTAATCACTTGGCAATTCTGACAAATTTAGGAGCTAATTTGCCTTTTCTTTTATTAGACTGGCTGTGTGGTATCATAGTGGATCTGTAAATAACCTTACTACATCCACATTCACGCTTTCTTACCTGTTAATGAGAGATTATCTTGGTCATGCCCTTTTCTCAGCCCTGAGAAACAATAAGAATAAACATGTTAAGGGATAAAAAAACCTGAAAACGTCTGAAAATATTTCAGGAGCCATAGGTCTGCCCCATGTCTGCAGAGATCCTAAAAAGTTTCCTGACATATAGCCAAAATGAACTGGTGCCCACATATGGAACCTACCAGATAGGTAGGCCAGCGTGGCCTCAAAGACATGCTACTTAGCGTCTACTGGCCTTCTGCTGACTGAAGGCTTGTAAGGCCATTCCTTGTTACCATGTGATGTCCTTAGTTATAAACAGGTGAATATGACCTGTGTCAGGACTGAAAATCAGTAACTTTCAGACAAATCTGTGGAAGGCTCTTCTGCATAGCTTCCCAAATGTCTCCACTGGTGCCTTCCCTATCTGAATGGCCATCACTGTCTCACCACAGGCACCTACCACCTCACCACAGTTTCACTCACCAATCTCACCCTTTCAGGTTTTCCCTGGTTTGGCTTAAGCTGATGCCACCCATTCCTATTGTTGACATCTGCTGCTGCCTTGTCTGTGGGCTGCTGACAGCCATCCTGTTGTGTTTCTTCCACAGATGACAGCCCCAGCCCCTCGGGCAGGGGTCCAGGAAGCAGAAAGCATACAAACAGGCCAACATCAAAGCAGCCCTCGGCAGCCTGTCCCCACCCCCAGCTTCCCCTTCCCATCTGCTGACAATGAAAGAAGTTTCCTCAAGGGAAAGCAAGGGCTTCTGAGCTTTACCCCCCATGGATGGGTAGCTGTGCTCTCTGAGCCTCTGTTTTATCTTCCCTCCTTTCCTCTCAAGGAAAACAGAAGGAGAAGGAAGGATGGAGACATTTTGTTGGAAAAACAGAGCTGAGCTTACTGTGTACTGTGTGTCACAAATACTGGGTGTCAGGCCCAGCAAAGGACCCTAAAGCCAGAGAAAAGTCAACCCTATGCCAGTCAATCAAAAATCACAGCACTTAAAATTCCTACTCAGATGCTAATTGTGGTGGTGCAGGTGTGCCACAAACACAGCTGTATGCAATGTGGCTGCCTGGCAGCCTGCAGCTGTGCCTCCTGAGGACAACAGCAGATTTAACGGCTCTGAGAGGTGCCCAGCCCACCTCATTGTCTGTCCTGATTGAGAGCTAGGAAATATGTTTCACTCTAAGCTAGGGAACTCAAAACACTTGGGAACATTTCCTGATGCTGTGATGAACCAGCACAGAATAGCCTATAGCTCATGTTGAAGCTCATAAACCTTTTTAGGATCCAAAGCCCCATGGCCCCATGGCGGTAGGAAAGCTACATTTTGGGAATGGCCCCTACAATGCTCACATTCCTGAGCCACGCATTTCTGGGCACCACCAGCTTGCCCAGGCCACAGCTGTGCTAGGAATTGTTTTAACAGTTTGACCTTCCACATAGCTGATTGGGACCATTTCATGACATTGCTTTATTCATAAATGCAAATGTCTTCTAGACCCCAAGTCTCTTGTTGGCTTTGGCTTGGTACCCACACAGGAACATACCAAGTAAACCATCCAGCCTCAACAGATGCTCTTCTCTTTGCTAAATTTTTTTTAATAGAGTAGTCTTGTTTTATATGAACGTTACGTATATCCATAGTGTTTTGTGAGTACATCTACAGATACAAAGGAATTTGAATTTTGCTTTCCCAGCCCCTAGGAGAAATCCTACAGGTTAAGTGGGAGTTGTGGTGGCTGATAGAAATTATATTTACAGCTCTTGGGGAAACTATGTTACTGTACAGAAAAGAAATAATCATTAATGAGATAGAAAGAGACAAGAGATAAGAAAGCAAAGAATATGACAAGGGAATCTCCAGGCCCTTCTTCCTGCTGCTCATATAATTTCTGTATTTTGCTTGAAGCAGTTTTTGTTGTAAACACTGAGTGATTATGTAAAACAGAAGAGCAGCCTGACCACACCACAGCATACTTTACAGGAAAAGGTGTGAAACATGTGGTTGGGACTTCCAAGAGTGCAGAGGCATTCCCATGAAGCTTTCAGGACACTCCTGTATGCTGGAAATATCCTCTCTTAAGTGTCTGGTGGGCATGTACCTACTGTGCATGGTGACTAAATGCTGCCTGCTTTGAGCCCACTGGGGATCTTCTGAGTCTATTTAAATTCTGTAGGAAGGTAGCTTCTGATTTAATTTCTATTATGCTGGTATGGTCCAAATTAAGTGCTCAAGTTGTTTCTTGAGGCAGAGAGACCTTTTACCAATGGCAAATCTTTGGTGAGTTACCGATAGCATGCTGAATTAATACCAATGAAACTTTACTAATCTATGTAGCTATTAAATACTAACTCTTATAAACTTTGTATAGATAATTCCATTAGACATAAAGCATTGTCCAATTCTGAGACTAAAATTGGACCTGGCTGCACTTAATCTCTAACAGGAGCTTGGAAAGCAAAGAGGTCCACTCTGAACCTCATGATTCAACGGGAGCATCTTTTTTTACTTCTGGTCTCCGTGTAAAACATTCTAACTCGATTCTAACTCAATTTTCCTCTATATGTTTCTTTCATGCAGTAATTAACAAAGTGAACCTTACCAACAAACTTATTGAACCTTGATAAAGACTCACTATAATTTTTTAAAAAATTTCATTTAATTTATTCAACTCTGTCTAATTATCTTTTTTACTTTAAAAAAACAAATTGCTTCTTCTCTGTTTTGAGCAAGGTACGCTCCACTAACCAGCATAGTTGGTAGGATCCTAAATCAGAATTCACAATGGTCCTCAACCCCTAACAGAATATAGGGGGCCTGATTCTGATCTTATTTAATGAAATTATTGTTTGACTCCTTGTTTTTTCATGGTCCTACCATACTGCTTATTACAATTTTCACTCACTAGGCTTAAGTAAACATCAGCTTAATACTTAGTAAACTAATTCTATTTTAAGAGAATAGCATTGATTTGCAACCTGGCTCATGTCTTTAATCTCTACGTACTTGGCACATCATCAAGCTTAGAAGGCTATAGTTAAAGTACATACAAAGAAAGAAAAAAAAGAGGTCCAGAATGAGAACTCCTATAAAAGAGGTCCTATAAAATATCCTAATTTTAGTGATAGTTTTTATCTCTGAAATAAATAAATGAATAAACCTGGTCTGGTAGTAACCTCAGAGATAAACAAAGTAGAAAGAGAGGAGAGAGAGAGGACTTTTGTCTCCTTAGGACTCCACTGTGACTCTTTCCAAATGATAGATTAGCTTCAATCAGCAGTATAGTGAGCACGGCTTTGAGAGTTTAAAAGCCGAAAATGGTAATTCCAGACCCGTAGTAATTTCAGTGAAATTTTCAACTGGTGATGGGTATTATGGACAGACTAGAATTTCCCATGGAAGCACAAGACAAAGCATAATCAACTCAGTCCAGCATAACTGAATCATAGAATCATATGTGGTTGGAAGGGACCTCTGGAGATCATCTAGTCCAACCCCGCTGCCAGAACAGGTCTACCTAGAGCATGTTGCACAGGAACGTGTCCAGGTGGGTTTTGAATGTCTCCAGAGAAGGAGACTCCACCACCTCTCTGGGCAGCCTGTTCCAGTGTTCTACCACTCTCACAGGAAAGAAGTTCCTCCTCATGTTTAGGCGGAATGTCTTATACTCAAGTTTGTGCCCATTTCCTCATGTCCTCTTACTGGGCAGCACCGAGAAAAGGCCAGCCTCGTCCTCCTGACACCCTCCCTTTAAGTATTTGTAAGCATTGATCAGATCACCCCTAAGTCTTCTCTTGTCAAGACTAAAAATACCCAAGTCCCTCAGATTTTCCTCATAAGAGAGATGCTCCAGACCCTTAATCATCTTTGTGGCCCTTTGTTGTACCCTCTCCAGCAGTTCACTGTCCTTCTTGAACTGGGGAGCCCAGAACTGGACATAGTACTCCAGATGGGGCCTCACCAGGGCAGAGTAGAGGGGCAGGATCCCTCGACCTGCTGGCCACACTTGTCTTGATGCACCCCAGGATGCCATTGGCCTTCATGGCCACAAGGGCATATTGCTGGCTCCTCGTCATCCTGCTGTCCACAAGAACTCCCACGTCTTTTTCCTTAGAGCTGCTCTCCAGCAGGTGAGCCCCCAACATGTACTGGTGCAGGGGGTTATTTCTCCCCAGGTGCAGCACCCTAAAGGCCAAGTATAAGTCAGACTTGCATTTGGCCTTTCTATCCCACTGGCTATACTTCACTCCCAAGACTAAGTGCCATAGGCAGGAGATACTTTCTTGCTTTCTCATTGCTAATTGACCTTGACAGCTTTCTACAGGCTTCAATTTTATCCCAGTGTAGAATGAACAAAAACAGTGTCACAAAAAATCAATAAATGTTCCATTTTTGAAGTAGGATCCTTGTTACCAGGGCAGTTTCCAGGAATCATCTTCTAGACAGAATTTCAGCTACAAGTGAAAATGGAAGTCAGGTAAAATGGGATTTTTTTTTTTTTTTCATTAAAGCTGCAGTATTTCACCCCCTCACAGTTTTAAGTCCCTCTTACAGTGGTTTAAGAAATTTAAGCATATGCCTTGTATTTCCATTCCCATACTGATTTTGTATCACTAGCTATTGCATCTACTTCTAGTAAAACATCTTCCTGCTGCTGTCATTCATTTATTTATTCTTAATTTTTAGAAATAAAACATTTAACTTAAAGTTCACTTAATTGCAGTGACATCCATAAAATCATCATCTAAGGAAATCAATCTTTCTCAAGGTAGCTTAGGAAGAGTGCAGAATATGTACTTCTTGTTACAGCTGAAAAAACAACAAACCAACCCAAAACCCAAAACCTAGCATGCATGTCAGTATTTTGGCTTTCTGTAATATAATGGAAAAAATAATAACTGTAGTACAAATGGACACACACAGTCAGTGAGACCCACACCATAGCCCAAACACTTTTTTTCCATAAGGTTTTAATTCTCCAAATGAGAAGCAGCAGATGGCTCAGTTTAACAATAAATAAACTGAGCCTGCCACCTACTGGATGCTTGATAAAAGCGTGGTGAAAAATCAAATTAATTATAAATGTGATAAAAGTGAAGCAAGATATACCTCAAAGTATTCACAATTTCCATCAGAATGATCAACAAAAAGAAGAAAAGGTACCCAGAACGTTCAAAACACATAAACATATTTTTTCCTGCCCTATCATTAGCAAAATGAAAATACAATCTTGTTTATTTCAGGTGTTACATAAAGGTTTTACTAAAGGTTAAACTGAGAAAAAAAAAATCAATTACTTTAAAATACTTAGGGCTGGAAAAAATTTTTTCCTCTCTTACAGTTTTGTGGTTCAACTACCAAGTTCCTATCCCTCTGTACTCTCCCCTCAATCTTCCCCAGGGTTTATTCCTGACTTCTATTCATTCTACTAGGTTAAAAGATATATTATATTTTTGTTATTGGAAGTGCTTCTGCAAAACGTGAAACAACCCATGATAACGCTTTCTTAGCCCATGATCAGGAGTAGTCATACTCTTAAATTTACTGTTAAATAAAAAGCATTTTTTCTGAATTTTCATTAAAGATGCAGAACACTGGCTAATGCTTAAAAAGAGTGTGGCAAGAAGGTCAAGGGAGGTCATCCTGCCCCTCCACTCTGACCTGGTGAGGCCATATCTGGAGTACTGTGTCCACTTCTGGGCCCAAAGAAGAATCTGGTAGAGAGGTTCAAAGGGCCTGGAAGCATCTCTGAGGAAAGGCTGAGAGACCCAGGTGGGTTTAGCCTGGAGAAGAGAAGATTGAGAGGGGACCTCATCAATGCTTATAAATATCTAAAGGGTAGGTGTCAAGACAATGGGGCCAGGCTCTTCTCAGTGGTGCCCAGCAACATGACATGTTTACAACATTCATACATAATGTACATACATAGCATCCAGGGTACACTATATTAGTTCCCACAAACAGATCTTGATATGACATCCCTATCACATAAATAGCCTTGAATGTCTCATCTAAATTTATAGTCTTAGGAATTCAACAGATGTTGAATCTAGCATAAGCTAGTTTCAGGACACCTAGCCCGTTTCTGCGTATTTTATTTTACTGTCAGGTCTTCAGCACACAACTTCAATACATTGTCATTTTCTCCTTCTCTGACTCACCTTTATCTCAAAAAGAGAACATGAGTTATCACATAGGTCACTCTTACATACATGTTTCCTTGTCTGGACCCAGGCAACCTGCAGGTGGGACTGGATCAATGGTGATTTTCAACCAATTGAATCAATGGTGATTGAGCCTGGACAATGAAAAGTGGTGAAAGAAGAAGCTACAGCAATGGGACACAGAGGTTGCAAGATAGTTTACAACAGCTATTTTGGGAGTAAGCTGTGCTGCTTCAATCATTCTCTAGCACAGCTTTCTGGAATGGAGTTGAGAATGAGAGCAGTAACTACTAAGTCTGTCATCCAGTTACTTTGACATGTCACGTGTGATCTCAAGGAAGATGCTAACCGGGAATGTTGAGCTCGATATGATACATTGACACAAGTATTTCTCATATGACATGATTTGTGAAATTCTGAAACAACCTTGGGAACTGTGTAAAAGGCAAGCAGGGTAATTTAATCTGAAGACTACATGACAAGCAATGAGTATGCACTAAGATTATAGAAAGGGGTAAACCACACAATCAGCCAAAAGAGAAAACTTCCTTTTTAATTACAGACTTAAACATAACAGTGCTCATACATTATTACATTGAGTTTTGTAATTTTTGTAACTGTTTCTAATTTGCTAACCAAAATTTTAACCTTTCCTTTTCAAGAGTGAATTTATTTTCTTTTTCAAATTGGTGCCATCTGAAAAGTGAGTTCAGGCAGCTTGAGCAAATACAACATTTGTTTTTCAGTATCAATATTGATAAAAAAGACAGCCAGGGCCTTTCTGTAGTCCCATGGCCAACTGTCACAGTCGGATTGTGTCCATACTGCTAAACACATTTAGTCTCCAAACAATTGCATGCATGGAAACAAGTGTTGGAAATGGTCCATGGTGCATACCCACCACTAACTGTCTGGGAATCACTTGTTGTCTTGACCCAGAAGTCTTCTCATGTATTAACCAAAGAACATGAAGATGAAATATCCCTGCTTTTAGAAATAAGATTCACTATGTAGTCACAACAGACTTTTCGTGTGATTAATATTTGTGTGCATGAGGGGTAGTAGCATTCCAGCCAAGCTTTGATTTGAAGCTTAAGCTTATTTTCAATCACCTCATAAGCAATAAGCTTGTAAAAGCTACGTGGCACACAAATTGTTGGCCAGATGGCTCAGCAGAGATCACATGAAAATGAGATTGCATTATGTGTCAACGTGGTCTACATATTGCTCCAAAGCCATATCTGGAGAAGGAGATGAAACCACAAGTGCTTCCTAGAAGTGAATCCAAACTTCTCGATTCATAATCTAACAATCACAGACTGATGTCATCACAACAACATCTATGGTTAAAAAGTTTCCAGGTCTTACTGGATGAGAAATGGTTGCTTTCAAATATACTTAGCTACTTCTTTTTAAAAACTGAGTTGAAATAAAGGAATGAAGAGATGAAAAAAAAAAAAAAAAAAAACAAGAAAGAAATTAACTGATTATTTTTAACTTCAGGGGAGGTTTTGTCTGTGTTTCGGGTTATGGTTTCATTTAGTTTGAAAGAAATTTTCAGACAAATCTAATGAGAAGAGCGTTTATATTGTTGGCATTTGCACAGGAATTTTGCTTAGTATTTAACCATCAGACAATTGTTTTCTCATCTGGTTTACATTTGGGATTTGAGGATGGAGACATACAGCCTCTACTGGTGGTGTTTTATACTGTAAAATCTTCCTCAGCTGCTATATTTAGAAACAACTTCCATCACCTTGTTATAAGTACTTTCTAGTATGCACTCTTACTAGGACAGGGGGTTCAAGCTGGGGAATGTTTGAGGGCTGTTTCACCTATGCACTAGACATAGGAACCATCTCTAGCAGAAGACAGAAAGATTTGTTGTACCGTGAACACATACTGCTTCCTTTACTGCTATGAAACACCTAAAACAGGAGTCTTCTGACACTGAATATCTTGCAGAGTCAAACAAGGCTTTTGGGGTGCCTGAAGAGATAAAAAACTGTTGCTCAATTAAATCTCCTCAGTATTTTCCAGCCAGGAATAATTTTTATATGTACTTATCGATGTCTGAAAGAAAATTCTGGAGTACATCTGTAACAAGATGTTCTGGTTTGAGGTAAAACAGAAATTCTGGAGTATATCTGTAACCAGATGTTCTGATTTGAGGTAAAAGACAAAGAAATTTCTGTTCGATAATTTTACTTCTTAGCTAGGCCTCTTCTAACTGTCTGAAATTAACAGCATATTTTGCAGAAAACTGTTCCTTCCCAGAGTTATAAGACCTGTGTTTATAACCAATGGTAAGGCATGGTATGTAGAGAGGTTTATACTTATTATTACTTATTGCTATAACAACCAAGATCAACTAATTTCTTGGCCCATTGAAGGACTGAAAATGGAAAAGCATAGAGGGGTCACACCTGCAGGGAGGAATGGTCAGGACAGATGACCTAAAATGGGGATATTGCATCCCATCTACCCCATGCTCAGTATAAAAGGTAAGGCTTAAAGGGTCAGCCTTCTTTCTTCAATGGCCAAAGTCCAAGGAGGACCCTGTCTGTTCATCTGTCTTTGATCCCGATCCATGAGCTCCTGAGTTGGAATCCAGTTCCCATCCATCGCTGAGTCCAGTCTGGGACTTCCGCAGTGCTTGCCAGTCACATCATCCTAGGAGCTTGATACTTAAGATAGTAAATGAGTGCGTATGCCATGTCTCCCTTCACCACTATCTGGTATAACACAACACATACTTTGATATGGCACTCTAGCTTTGCATTTTAAGAGCTATGAAAGGAAATTATTAAATCTAGCTATAACATATCCTTTGAATGTAATTTGGTCAATTTTCTAAAATGTTGTCCAGATGTGAGAAAACCAGTTTTTGAGATTTCTCCCCTTTTCTGTATTTATGACTGAGACCATCCACCAGAGGGTACCCGGGATCCATGTCAGTCGCCTCCACGGATCCTGCATGGACTTTTCGGTTCATCAGCCCACCGAGCCTTTCCTTTGTGTACAAACCCAGTCATGCATATTCCTTCAAGATTATGATGCAACTCAAGCAAAATGAACATTATAAAAAATTACAAGCTAAAAGAAGACAAAGGTATCCAAGTCAAAGACAATCCCCTGAAATAGGCAGGCTGAATTAGACAAGCAGGACTGAGCCTCTATATGTGACATATTCCTGTGAGACATAAGCATGTCAGAGAAGCTCATTTTAAAGCATTCAGTTTGTATTTTGGCTATTATGATAGCTTGGATATTTTCAAGTTTATATAGTAGTGGGTTTTAATGTAAAACTGAAGTAATTCTATTCACTCACAAAGCTGCAACTGATGTGTCCCAGAATGAGATCAGATCTGGGACTTGATTGCCAAATCTGTACACTGAAGATTGCTATCTTCTTTCTCTAATAAAAAATGTTAAAGTGAACAGATTAAGCACTAAGAGCAAAAAGTGAAACTAAGCATGAAGTATTGATAAGTTGGATTGCTCTTGAGCTTTTTAGATCAAGCCCTTCCCACTGCACATTCTTCTTTTCTGTGAAGTGGATTAAATCCTTTAACAGGACTTTCCTCTTTCAGCCTTTCTGCCAATGTCTGAGGAAAAGTACTTCTTTTCAGCCTGTGACGAGAAGCTAAGTGTCTCTACAGACATAGTAAAGGTAGTGTTTTCCCCATCAGCAGGTACATACACTAGCTTGCCAAGGGGAGACCAAGTGCCTGAAAACTCCATAAGTTTATGAGTTACAGGGCAACCTTAAGCAGCCTCCTTCACCACAGGGTATTTCTGTCCTGAACTCCCAGATGACGATACCCTACTTTTAGCAAGAAATTTAAACACTGGGAAAACATTTTCCCACCATTGTTCATCCAACAAAAGAGACTATATCACTGTTTAAATACATCACCACAATTCTGGTCTTCCCTCAGACATTACAGGATAAATAAAAAAGACACAGCTAATTGCAAAAATTTCCTTATTTTGGTTCATCTACAAATGTACTGGATACACGCACTCTTCCTGCTCCAGCTGTGCTGGCTGAAGATGTTATTGTTACTAGCTTCATGTCAGCTGCACAGCATCACCCCAGATCACCACACCTGCAAATCTGCCAATCAAGTATCAAGTGTGATATCTCTCTGCTCTACTTCAGTCCAAATAAGCCAACTGGCAGAGACACGATGTTGAAATAGTTTCAGTAGTTATGGCTTATTTTGACTGGAAAAATCTAGGGAACACTTTTAAGAGTTATTTTGTTCAGTAGAAGAAGTAACAGGGGTCCTGATGAGTCATTTAAGGTGGTCTGACAGTCAAACTTCACACTTGCATCTAGAAAATGACTTGAGTCTGGAGAGGCTGAACTTGCAAAGCCCATTGGACAAATATGGTGTTAATCCTGGGGATATAAAAAGAGTCTGTTTTTACAGAAAAACAAGCCCAGCATTTATTAGTCCTACATTTAATGGTGTTGGGGGGAGGGAAATAAATTAGTCTTTACTATTATGCTTATTATTATGCAGTTTTACAGATCAGAGTAGATACTTTTGTGCCCTTTCCTGAACTCATAGCAGAGGCAAGAGTCAGTTTTCCTTTCTCAGGAATGGCCAAGAAGGGGTTTCCAAAGACCTAACAAAACTTAAGTCACTTGGCCACCATATATCAGCTCAAACTGCCAAGAAAAATAAGTCTTTTTTCAGTCATAAAGAATAATTTCAGTGTTTGAATTCAGCAGGGAGCAGAGTTTCTCAAGTATGAGGAAAAAGGTCTCTCAGGTTGTCATATAGTATGTCATATGTCTCAGTTGTCAAATAGAAGTCAATATCAGATGTTTCATGAGTAGTTCAATTTAGGGATCATAATTGGTTTAATAGAGTTGTTAGTGAGTTTCTGCTTCTTATTTGTTCCAAAAATATGTTTTTTTTTATTAAAAAACCAACTTTTTCCTGCCTAGATGAATAGAGAGTGGAAAAGTTAATTATTGAAGTATCTTGGGTATTCTTTCCCCTACCTCCCTTCTTCCCCTGAAACAGCCACAGGAAGTGCATTTATCTGCATCTGAGCCATTTTTGCATAGTTGTGCAGGGAAGAATAATGTGAAGAAGCTGTTTCAAGCATCCCTGCCCAACCAAAATATTTTCTTAGTTTTTCTATACTTGGCAAGTTGTTTCCATTATGATTTTCAGCCCCGTCCTCTAAGAGACCTCTCAGGTTGGACTTTAGTCTCAATTTAACATACTTGTTCCATATTGACCTTTCAAGATATATTCATAGTGAAAGATAGGAGACTATATGGCTCCTTCTCAAAACAGTGTTAAATGAGGAATATAAATGATCATAAATGTTTACTTACGGCAAAACAGCAAACTGTAGGAAACTCTGGTTTGCTCACAGAAACCTGCTATAGCTTCATTATTCTATTTCATTTGTTAAATTATTTTGGCAGATATTTTAGAAAGATGTAACAATCAGCATATGTTAGTAGTTAATGAAAAATAATTAAATGTCACAGGAATTATACTTCCCTTAAAACTTTTAACATGCAAATGTACTGTATTTTGGACCAAGAAAAACAAAACATATGGGACATAAGTTCTGTCACTATTGACACAACATATTGTTTCTAGAGATATCATGAAGAAGAGTGCAGTATATAAGCTGACATTTGACAATGATTTGATTTGACTGGTGCAGCCCCACTTTAGGTACTGCATGTAGTTTTGGGTACCTCAATATAAGAAGGACATCAGACTATTAGAGTGTGTCCAGAAAAGGGAGACCAAGATGGTAAAAGGTCTTGATGGCAGGTCTTATGTGAAGCATCTGAGGTCACTTGGTTTGTCCAGCTTGGAGAAGTCTGAGTGGAATGTAGACGTTCCAGTCTACACCTTCCTCATGGGGAGCAGTGGAGGGAGAGGTGCTGATATCCTTTCTCTGGTGACCAGCGACAGGACACAAGGAAACAGAATAAAGCTGTGTCAGGAGACTTCAGATTGGACATCAGGAATAGATTCTTCACTGAGAGGGTGGTTGGTCACTGGAAAATGCTCCCCAAGAGAGTAGTCATGGCACCATGTCAAAGTTCAAGGAACATCTGGACAACACTCAGTCATATGGTTTAGTTTTAGGTAGTCCTGTGAGGTGCAGGCAACTGGACTTGATGATTCTTACGAGTCCCTTTCAACTTGAGCTAGTTGATTCTACAATTCTTATGAACACCTTAATTTAGTACCTCAGTCTTATATAAATTATTTATATCCATAGATTTCTTCTGATATTTTATAAATAAAGCAATTGCTTTATTTCATCAAAGAACACACCTTTTGTTTATTGAAGATCTGGAAGCAATTGCACTATTAGGAAATAGAAAAGCCTCAGCTTTTGAAGAATAATCCACAAATGAAGCTGTTCATTTATAAAATGCATACAGTACTTGTTTACAACTTGCCCCTCCTTAGAAGCAATCCTTTTAAGACACAACTGTTGAGAAGAGTAAAAGGCTAAAACTATAATGGTACATAGCAGCCCATTTGTGTTTCCTGATTTACCTTTTCTCATTAGGCAAAAATAAGAGGAAATCCAACAATCCAACAGAATAACTACAAATATTTTTCATTGAACTCCTCAGCAAAAATGATTTCTGGATTCACTGCTATTTAGTGTATTGGCTTTTGCCTCAGTCCTATTTTTTAAGAGACTGTTGGCTACATATTCAAAAGGTAGTTCATGAACACTGAAGTTTTTTTTTTAATCCTTATGCTTCAGAAGACAACCAAAAATCAGTGACTGGTCAGGAAAATCTTTTCATCAAGGTACTATATAGCAATAGCACTGCCATCCAATGACAGAGAGAGTTGTGCCTTAATGTTGAACATATCTTCCCAACCTAGGGACTGAACAGCAAGCAGAAAATCCTGGGAACCTTTGCTCAAAAACATGCAGAGTTCATCTCCTCTGACAATTGGTTTGTATAAGCAGCCTCTTCAAAGAACCTGCTGGGGCAATGGAGCTAACAACTTTAGTGCATATAGCTGTAATGTAACTTTCTTCAAAATAAAAAGTGTGAAAGAACCATGCCATTGCAAACTATAGTTTAGCAGCAAAGGAAACATCACATTTCTCATCGCTTTTGGTGCTATTCGCACAGATCTTTGCAATTATGTACTGTAATCATGCAGTTATGACTTGAAACCCCTTTGAATAGAACAAATGAAAAGAATGAACAAATTGTACCAGTAGCTTAGTCAAGGGTAAAAACCAGAAAACTTTTTTACTGCTTTCCATTTGGGCTATACTGAATTAGTTCACCTCTGAAACAGGAGTTCAGTAAATTTACCAATGTTTCCATTGGTAAATGCAAATATGCAAATGGATTACAGTAGTGCTATCCTAACCCCACCCCACTCTTCCAAGAAAGAATATACTTGTTATTTTTTCCTCTCAGGTATTTTTCTCAGCTCTCTGGAGTCAGCATTTTGTGGATAGATATGGAAGGATTTACTATGAATGGCAACAAAATTGTTCTCTTTTCTTCCATTATACTTATTGTGATTCAGCTTTGTATCATTTTACTGGATTTCAGTCTATCAATGATGAGAGAAAGACTCTAACATAAATCACTGTTGTAAGTGCAGTTGATCTTGATGGTTCATGCTGTGCTGCAATCGAGTCTCAGAGACAAGAGCTGGTAGAAAGTAAAAATAGAGGGTTATTGCACTCCAGTTACTACAATGTTCAAAGACAATGTTATCAGACCTAGCCAGCCTCCAGAGTCCAAGAAGATTTTACAGTTTATTTTTCTCTTTCATTTAACTTACAGAACTGCCTAAACTGATTGTTAATGAGAGTACATGTATGGCTAACTTTAGGACAAGATTCAGAGTGGCTAGATGAGATTACTAAGAGCCTGTCTCCCTTTGTTGATTAAAAGTTTCCCTTGAGAATATTATCTCTCACTAAAATTAAGTTGACTTTATCAGAAAATTCCTTGGTATTTTTTTTTTGTCAAAAAATGCTACTCATGCAACAGCTTCAATTAATTTTCCTCTCTCTGAACTTTGCATACACAAGTGGTATACATTTTGGAAGTATGCCATATCTTTTTGGAAAATGCTGAATTTTACTTCATTTTTGTAGTAGAGGATTTTCAAGTTCATCTGTTTAGATTTCAAAGGTTTACTAGATAGATGGATTTCCCTTAGAGTTTTTTTCCTTGTTCATCGTTCCTTTTCTTGATGGGTAAGACATAACTCTTCTCAGACTTTGATCCTTAAGTAGAAGAATTAAATAAAATAGAATTTGTCAGACATCAAGTTCCATATCTCTGTGTCTTAAGTGGCCACCACTTTCTCTTGTGAATAAACTCCAGTTCTATTGGAGGATATTCTAGAAATTGCGCCATTGTTTGTATGACATATGAGCACATCCATTACCTACTGAATGCCAGAGAAAAGATGAGAAAAACTGAAGACTGAACAACTGTTCTTCATTTCCAGTTTACACTTATATAGTTTACACTTGCAGAATACTCCGCAGGCTGGTTCCTAGTCCCCATGCTGATAATTATGTAAGTTGAGCTCATGGTAAACTGGAGCTGGTGAACATAATCTTATTCAACAGAGCTGATCAGATGCCTTTATGCAGTCAGTTAAAGCGATATCAATTTGCACTCTTGAATCCATGATGTTTTCCAGTGGGTACATGCTTTACAAAGGACTTGCTGGAGCTTAAATAATTTCCTTGCTCTAAACCTTGCATTCATTTCCTTTTCCACAGCACAATTTTCTTCCTATAGCCCAGTCATGCTACCATCATTGAGTTTTTCCTGAGTGTCCTGATGGGACTCCATATTTTCTGCCTTCAAGAATGGAATAAGATTGCAAAGAATCATAGGATCATAGAATCATTTGCGTTGGAAGCGACCTTCAAAGAGCATCTAGTTCACACCCTCTGTCATGTCCCAGGGTCCTCTTTTTTAACCCTTTTAAAAATGGGCATGATGCTTCCCCTTTTCTAGTTACTGGGGACTTCACCTCACTTCCCCATTCTTTGAAATACGATGGAAATCATCTTTCATTTCTTTTTAGCTTGGTTTTCATTGATAAAATCTGCTAATTTAATCTAGATAATGGTGGTAGAACCAAGTGAATTTAGCATTTCTGATGTGAATTGCTTCTGACTCTTTTGTTATTCTTCTGACTTGACATAAAATCTATCTGTGATGTCACTGTTGGACTAATATGATGTTGAATTTCCACATTTTCCTAATGTAGCCCCAACTTCAGTTTCAAGGTTGTCAGCATGACTCCACCTCTCTTCACATTTCTTGCCTCTGCTTGGCTTGGTTGCCTTCTTACATTCCTCTGTGGCTTTCTCTAATATTCCAAAGGCCTTTGTTTTGTGGGCTTTTCATTTCAATAATTTTTCTTCAGTGAAGCCCTACATCTCTTTGCTTTTCCAGTTTGTACTCTTCCTATGCTAATATCTGGGTGCCACCACTGTAGCCTAAGCAATACTGGCTGTGACTGCTGCCCATTTCCTTTCAGTTTGAGTCTAGTCTCTCTTTCCTGTGCTTCTGAAGATGTATCTAATCACCTGAGATTTGGCTACAATTTCTTATATTTGCTGCTTTGCTTTCAATTTTGTGCAGTTGTTTTTCATTGCTGATCTCTGTTCAGTATTGATCTTTCTCACTTCTAGTTTGGCAAAGATGGTGGTTGTGGCTGGTACCTGTGGCTTGGAGTATCTTAACATCTTGGAAAGATGGCCTAAGTCTTGACATGTTGCAGATGTGATTGATCCAACTTCCTCTATAGTCATGTGCCCAAATCCATGTGCTTGTGTATGATTTTATGATGGAAGAGCTTGCAAAGAGAAGGGGTAATAATTTTCTGGAATGAGCCTTCTCAGTCCCTGCTCTTTCTGTTCAGCAGAAAGAACATCCAGCTTTAACAATGCAATCCTATATTGAAAAACCTAACTAATGTCCTACCATCTCTCAGAAACAACTCATAGGTAAAAAAAAAAAAAAAAAGCCTATATTTTTCTTTAAAACTGTGTTCTTTTCCAGTTTTAGTAATCTAATTACTGTTCTGACATATATCAATTGGTTTGATATATCAGTGAGGGTCTCATCGATGAGTGTCCTTGCCCTCCTGATGAGCAGCACTGTCTTTGATCATTTACTGTCTCTGACACAGAAGATGCTTCTCTTGGACAATACTTTTCATATTTGTATCTCTGAATGCACACCTATTGGCCATGTGAGTTTCCAGTTTATTCATAAATATTGTTATGTTCTTATTATAGCTGCCATATGTAAAGTGTTTGCTTCCTGATAATTTGACTCTGCTGAGTAGCCAGATACACAGTTATTTTCAGCAGGAAACATTAAGCTGTTAATGGATTTTTCTGCAGATTGTTCAGTGCTGAGCAGTAGCTTGATTCCTTTCCCATAGAAGTGGTATTTTTATTACTTTACAAGACCTGGATGTAAAACACAATGCAGCAAGTAAGGTTCATGAATGCATAACAACCCACAATATCTCACTTTTCAGAAAAATAGTTTTAACTTTTGGCCAGATGTTTGAAATTTGACATGAAGGAAAAAATGGCAATTTATATTAGAAATTTCTCTACAGAGGGTGAATTGCTCTTCTTTTCAAGTGTTTTTCTAGTTTTTAATCTGCTTCTGACTTAATTAGGGATACCTCTTCCTTGGTAAACCAGTAGAAAGGGGAAAATAAATGCATCTTTCCACATTTTTTTCCCTCTAGTTCTTTAGGGCAACACAGCTGCACCTAGTCCTTTTTATATACCTAGATGTAAGGCTACAGTATACTGCAATCAAAAGAGGAACCGTAAAGGGCTGGTATCTTATTTTTAGCTGACATTCATCTTGCCTCAAATTCTGCTTGCCTATTTTTTTTCAGTTAGTGCCAATAGTGACACTTAAGAGGTTTGTCATTATCCCATATTTTTGTTTTTGGATGCCTTATTTCCTGTGAGATGTTGAATGAAACCTCAGTATATATGAATGATCCTTCATATAAAATCTTTTGGGATTTTTGTGGGTTGATTTGTTTGTTTGGTCTGTTTAGTTTTGGTTTTGTTTTGTTTTGGTTTTTTTTTTCTTAAAGTGTATGGAGAAAGAGGTTGAAGTATTCACCAGTCAAAAGTAGTGTACCAAGGGAAGATAAACTTTACACTTTTGAGAAACTTATCTTTGTGTTTATATTTTAAAAAGGCACCTACCAGTGTAAAAATCAAAGACACATCACAATATATTTTGGGATAATTTTCATTGGTTTTTTTTAACATCTGTTTTACAGCAATGAGTTTGCAGATTATTCATATTTCATGCTGATTTTTTAGTTTAATTAGATACCTTTGGAATGATCCATCAGCAAAGTATTTTAAAAAATCACAAACATGTGGAAAAGCAATCAATATCTCTTTTTCTGAGATCATCACTCTCCTGCTGCTTCTAATCCTTATAATTATTTTGACAGTGAGACTATCTAACAAAATAAATTTGATGATTACACTCTGTTGGATACTAAGAGACACAGATTGAGTAAAATAATGAATACTATGCAACTGGGATTATTACATTACAAATATTCATATTACAGATTTTATTCTTTGCTGTGAAAAGAGACACCAACAAGGCAAAGATTCAGTTTGAAACCTCTGAAAAGTATCATGAGATCTTTCTTTCCACAATACGAACCTTTACATTCAGACATTGTAGATGGACACTCTGGGACCAAGGATTCTGTTTAGAACCATTAGATTAAAAGGCATTCGTGGGCACCTTGACTGCATTTTAAATTGTTCAACTACAAAAACACAATCTAAATTGAGTCAGAAACAATACTTATAAACACTATTAAATTCTGCATTTGTAAACAATGGACAAGGACTTTGATAAGAGCTTTTCATTTTTACTAGTAAAAAAGGCCAGTGTTCTGAGTTCCATTACAAATTAATTACTTTTCAGAGGCAGAACAATTTAAAAATACTTCAAGAAGATGTGAAAGTCTTATTTTGATTCTCAGTGTCTTTTCATTTAACCTCACTTTAATCTTACAATTGGAAATATGTGACCAGTTCCTGACACTAATATACTGGCCTAATGGGTAAGAAATAGTGGCTCATAAGATATTTCTCACACTCTGAAAGTAAAAATGTTTTCCAAAGGTTCCAGTTTTAGAAAATAAGGCTTGAATATCCAATAGAAAAGACTTCATTTTGGTTTTCATCATCTGCTACACTTGACTATACAGGAGATTCAAAGTATACACTATAATAACACACTCCCAGTTGCAACCAAACTGATAAAGAAATGTTTACTGATATATGAAAATGCTGCGGTGCGATTTTAATATACTCCAATTCCTTTAATAT
Organism: Scolopax mira; assembly: GCA_004320125.1. NCBI lineage: Eukaryota > Metazoa > Chordata > Aves > Charadriiformes > Scolopacidae > Scolopax > Scolopax mira. The sequence continues at coordinate 60,223 of BJBW01010151.1, forward strand.
TTCTGTATACATTACATTTTCTAAGAGGTCATTCTGGAAGTTGGTGCCTACACAGTTAATTTATTATGACAACACGGGTGGTTTTAATCTTCCTTTCAATGCAGATTTGTGTACTCAAACTTATTTTTCTACAGCAGTATTAAAAACCTTCTCCATCTGGCTTAAATTGATTCAGGAATTATTTAAATATGAAGAAAGAAATAGAAAAGGGAAAACAGAAAAGGGAAAATAGACCATCTGCCATTTTGCCAAAATGTATAGGTTACAATGTACATGCTTCTGTATATCATCTTACTCATTATTTTGGTAGGACAGTTTTGCTGAACAAGGTATTCTTTACTGTGCATAAGTATAATGAATTATATATATATATATTTTAAATTAATTAGAAAATCTAAATATTTTGCTATACAAGCTTACTATTAGGATATTTTTACGCTATAAATCTTTCTAATTCACAGCCTTAAAATTGAGTTTTCTGAAAAATTATGTCTATCAATATTTGTCTCAAAAAAGAAATTAGTATTGGATTTTTGATAAAATAGCAAAAAAATCTCTAAAATAAAATGTTTTCCGCTTTGATACATTTATGCACTTTGGCCTAAATCTGAGTCTCTGAATCTAAAATTCTCTGAAATAAATTGAATTATTTTAATTGGTATCCTTGGGCTTTGAACAGGGCACTGTGAAAGCCTGGAATGGAATATTTGAAGACTGCCTAACTTACAACTGAAATGTGTCTCCATTCTGTCCTTTTTTGAAAGATCACAAACAGCATAAAGAATTCTTAGCGTATTCACTTTTGGAATATACAGGCTCTGCAGGGTAATGATTTTTGAAAGTACACATAGACAGTACATTGTACAAGAAGGAATTAGTAGTTTCATTCAAGATCCACTTCAAACCTAAATAGCCAGTAGAGGTTGCTCCAAGCTATTTCAAAGTACAAGGAATTACCAGTTTCACTAAGAATTTAAAAAACAGATGTGAAGTTCTAGCCAAATATGTTAAGGTAAGTGTGACTTAATTTGTTCAGGCAGCAATTAGATAAAAAGCAAAAAAACCCGCTGTTCAGAACATCGACACAAATTCATATAAAATATAGAAGTTAGATCCTCTCACACTAATCTTTATGTTCCCTCTAACTGTAGCGGCTCTTCTATTACTCAGACTGGTTTTCATTCTCCTGCTGTGGGTAAAGGATCATCCAAATCACATTTCATAAGCAAAGTCATGGAAGAGATACATCAACAGCTTAAAAATGAGTTTTTCTGGCAGAAATGGGTATGTTTTTTGGCTTGTCAATTAGTAATGATTTTCCATGAATAGCAATAAACACTCCCCACCACTTTCTCAGACAGTGGGGACTAGAAGTGCCTTTTCCATGTAGGATTTTTTGCTTTATATTCTACAGATGTGTCATTAAAGAAGTCTTAACAGTAGCTATAGACTTTGGCACTTATTTCTGCAGCCGCATGATCTGTCATTTATTACATATTACTTTTTCCATACGTCTGTTGTCTGAATTCTTAAGGCTTTTTCAGTAACAGCATGCATGAATGATAGTTTGTCATATAGCCCCGTGGAAAATAAGAGATGTTTTCTGTGATGTATACATTTGCTTTATTTAAGAAGGGAAAAGATCTAGTGAATTAATGGATTAATCTCTCTTCCTTGAATTAAGTAGTACGTGCCAGATGTAAGAACCAGGAATTTAGCAGGAAAACCCAAATGTAAATTCTACCATCAAACCACACGAGATTCCAATTATATGGCTACTTCTTTATAAATGCTAAAGGTATAAACAACAAGATGGATGCCTAATTGGCTGAATTTGATGGAAAGAGGACAATTAATAGAGCCCTGTAATATGACGGTGTCAATTATAAAGCAATAACAATGTAGGTTTTGCCAGAAGGGGCATAATGATATAGCTAAATGTAGCACTTACTAATTAATTATTCTGTCAACAGACAGCACAGAATCCTTACGTCAATAGCTACCTAAGTAGGGAAATAATAGTAAGACATGGTATTGGGTAGACAAATATGAACGCAAGAGTGAAAGGGAAGCAGTGGCAGCAGAAGGTTTCAGGGATCCCAAAGACAGAAAGGCTGAATGTTATAACAGAGCACAACACAAACATTACATTTCAAACTATCACTTTTAATTGTTTTCAGAGATAAATAGTCAAAAACGCACAGATAAAAAAAATTCTGGAAGCAGGCCTGAGCACCAGCCAGGTCAACGTGACGTTGACTGACCCTCTATTAGGATATCACTATAAAGAGTTTCTCTGTGGTATAACTGTAACATACAGATGTCAAAAGTCTTTAAGTAAATTAATTAACCCACACACAGTAAAATATCACTACAGTGGCGGCTGGTCATGAGTGGTGTCCCACAGGCCTCAGGACTGGGACCCGTTCTCTTTAACATCTTTGTCAATGGTGTAGACAAGAGGATAGAATGCACCCTCAGTAAATTTGCAGACAACACCAAGCTGGGTGGCAGTGTCCACCTGCTGGAGGGTAGAGAGACTTCGCAGAGGGATCTGGACAGACTGGATGGAATCCTGTGTTCTGCAGAAGGGACAGAGTGGAGGAGCAGAAAGATAAACTAGTATCTGCTCAGAAAGTAATATCCACCTGCATGACCACCAAAGTCGTGTTCCCAGAAGATCACTTTGTTGTCGAAAAAATAATTCTGCAGCCTTCTTGAAATTGCCTCCTTTTTGGGAATTGTGAATATAAACAAGAGCTCTGTAGAACTTCTCAGGGTTAAAGCTGATATCTTGCAAATGATGATTTACTTGTACTGCTGAAATGAGGGATCACTGTTAATGAAATTTTTGTGTTTGAGTCTCTCTCTCCTTCCCTGCCTCATGTGGATAATGGATAGTTGGTAACATTTGCACATCGATTTTACCAGCATCTTTCTCAGATGAACATAACACTGTCTGAGAAGTCTGTGCAGACTGCAAATGTGAAGACATAGTCCTGTTTGTCCTGAGGAAATTTCTCCTACTAACAAACCAAGAAAACCCTCTGTCAACACTATCAAAATTTGTGAAAAGTAAGTATCTTGTTTCACTTGATTTACTGGTGTCTCCCATAACTTTAATAGCTGGGGATGTTCTTATGTTCCATTACCTTTTTTGTAACTGCTGAGATTTTAAAGACTTTAGTAGCAGCTTCAGGGATTTGATGTATTGTTACAAGTCTAGAGCAGAACTCTTTATTTTAAAATAATATAAATCAGAAGCTCCATTAAATGATCACTCTGTCGACAAATTCAGTTTTAGGCAGAACCATCTATTGATCTTAATAGTTTCAAGTGAAGAATTCAGATCATTTGAATCATCTGTGATTCTGGGAGAAATGTATCTGTAAATAATCTTCTTCCTTACTCTTTCTTTCTATTTTATTTCATGATCAATAGATACTTTCTGGTTTCTGGATATACTAAAAATATAAGTATAACTGAGATTTACCTTCTCTTGAATTAGTGGGAGCCAGCTATGCTGCCCAAAAGTATCTAAGTTGGGTCACTTAACTATGCCATAGAACAACATTCACATGGCTCATGTAATATTCTTTAATTCCAAAATAGGTGACCTTAGATGCTCTTTTTAAACACACATGACCCCTTCCTTAAATACAATATACTTTCTCTTGCAAAAAGCATGCATATACACTAGCCCTGCATATTTGTTTTTTTCCAGATGCTACATTTCATTCATGGCAAATAATTGGTGGGGTTTTTTTTTTGAACATTGATGTTTTTCAACCATAATCCTTCTACTTATACAGTAGATCTTAGATAATAAGACAATGCACCTGGTATGTATTACTGCTTTTGTGAGTCTAACTTGGGACAGAAACATTACAGGAATGTAATATTTCAGGGAAGACTGTTTTTCAGACCACACTGAAATGGAGAATCTGCACTGGTGAGAAGATTATTTTTGAGGAGATAAAGAAATGGGATTAATTGAAATGTCAAGTCCAAATTATCTCCTTATATCAAAGACAAAGTCTTGCAATTACAACTGAAACCTAGAATATCTAGATTCTGTTACTGAGTTCTTTCTTAAGCTTCTTGTATGACCTAAGCAGCAAGCATCCATGTCTTCAGAGTAAAATACAGTCCATAAGGAGTCTTAAACAGTTCTGTGTTGCTTTTTTTCTTTCTGTTCCACTATGAACAGAAGACTTCCATTACAACCTATCTCAAATATTGCACAATCTGATTTATTAGTAATTTTTTAGTAATTTAGTAAATAATCAATTAATTAGTAATTGAACAACTGAGCTACCAAAGTGCAAATAAGAATGTATTTACAATGATCATCTGCATGGCATAACCAAGACATATGCATTCAAGTAGATTTTCAAAATTCTCTACAAAAAGTATCCAGATTTTAAGCAGATAACTTCTAATTTTCAAATATTTTCCAATTTTTCACTTTAAGTCTTGAAATTACACAAAAAACTTTAATAAGCATAGCAGCCCAAAAATGATTGGCTTGGGTCACGCAGTGGTCAAATTCAGTTTTCCCAGCTGTGGCCAACAAATGATACATAGGGAAGAATATATGAATACACTATGCGTAGTTCTGTAGTTCCAGCCTTTGTTTCCAGTAATTTGCAGCCTAACACTTTCAAATAACTATTCTACTGCCCCCTGGAAAGCAAAGCAAAAATAAAGCAAAGCAAAGCAAAACAAAGCAAAGAAAATAAAAGAGAAAAGGGAAAATGAAAAGGAAAGAAGAATAAAGAAAGTAGAAGAAAAGGGGGAAAAATAAAAAGGAAAAGGAAAAAATAAGAAAAAAGCAAAAAGAAGATGAGTTAATAACTGGGATATCTTTGACAAAGTGGGCTCTTAGGTGCTTGAAAGTGTATTTAACAGTCTGTTTTTAGGGTTTGCACTCCAACAGAACGGATTCAGGCATTTACATTTTTAATAGCAGGTGAAATTCAGCATTTAGATATCCAATACGATGCACATGGGAAAAATACTTCTAAGTACAGTATTACATTACCTTTTATCAATAGGAGGGAGGTTTCTCTGTGGATAATCCTCTAAAACCATCATCCTCACATTCAGCGATTGTAAAAAAGACAAACATAAACTATTAGGAAACAAAGGAGAATAAGACATAAAATATAATCCTGCCAGTAAATAAAGCTATGTTGTGCCTGTGCCTTGAGTAATGCATGCTCAGTGAATTTTAGTAACACAGGAGGAAGAAATAATTAGCTAGAACTTTGAAAACTACAGATAAGTGCCAAGGACAGGCTGAGGTATGAATGGCTTCTGTAGATTTCACATGTAGAGGGACCGTTTGGTGTAGAAAAGACATGAATGAAGAAGAATAATCATGAGGGCTGCAGAGATGGAATTAGAAGTACTTGTATGAAAAGAAAAGATCAGGAATCAAATATAAATCAAACAGAAAGAGTACCTTTTCAAATGGCACTTAACTAACTGAGGTACTTCTGGATACAGAATGTGGTGGAAGCCAAAAATATCAAGAAAGGGATTAGACAAATTTGTGAAGGTCAGGTTCACTGGGGAGTATTAAAGCTGCTAGTTCAGATCCAACCTCTGCTCAGGAAGTCTCTCTAAATTGCTAATTGCCAGAAGCTGGGTGTACAGGGAAAAGATTATTTCCTCCTTGCCCTCTGCTTAGGAAATAATTTCTCTGATCTAGATTGAATTTTCTGGTTAAATTTAGAAAGAACAGGAGAATACCTAGCAGCCTAGTCTGCCAAGAATTCGGGCTGTAGTCAGACTGTATTTAAAAGGATTTTTCTTGGTGAAGCACGGGAATTGCAACTCTCCTTTCTTAAAAGCATTCATAAGATAAGAAAACATTTATTTCTGTCCAGCTCTAGCCTGGACACATAAATAGCGATCATAGCATTGTGAGAATCTTGTATGTTTGCAGATGAGCTGAGGGGGTGGTGGTAAATGCTTTCTCATTTATCACTGCAAATTATTATCATTACTTTTCCATTTGTTTATGTTTTTCTTTTTTTTAATGGCAAGAGTGGATACTTGCACTTGATGTCATGTTATTATTGGCAGAGATTATTCATAACGCATGATCTTCACAAAAATGGTCTCATTCTGTGGTCTCTCAAATGCCACTGGTCTCACAAAATGGTATCAGATTTTCTGTGTTTATATTGTTATTTGTTTTATAAAATACTGTCTTCTCTTGCCTGTGTAAGGACCCTCTATTTCTCCATCTGCCCTGTTTCTCCAGCTGGCCTGGCCAAGTGCAGGACGGCTATAAAATCTTTTCTTTCAAATGATAAACTGTGTGCTATTAATTGTGCTCTCACAATTTAGAAAGCATTGTGGAGTCCTTTTTCTTCTGAAGTTTCCATGTGATCCCTTAGACACAGTCACAACCATGTAGCAATCAGGTCAATTCAGGACCAACTCCCTCTGCCTGCTCCAAGTAGTAATTTCCTTTTCTCCCAACAGGAGGAGAAAGTTACAATATTTCTGTCACTGTCACTTCAATGATGAGAACTAGTTTCCTGAATGCCAGAATTCAGCTCTTTTTGCCTTATGACTGGAAGAAACTCTGCCTGTAAGTTAGGCTTCTCAACGTTCTTCCTTTCCTCAGAACTTTACTTGAGGTGATTGAACTAAGCTCTGGGTCAGTTGTCACTTGGTAGCTTTTTTTCCCATCCTTCCATTCATGTTATTTTGTCAGGTAAAGGAACTTGTATGGGTGATATGGCATGACACAGTCCAGTCTTTAGCACCTACCCTGCCCCTACACTGACAGAAGAACATCAGGAGGTCAATGAGACTGCTCCAGCAGACAGCTGTTGTCAATCCTCTAGTGATACTTCCTCAATGAAAACATCAAGTGTTTAGGCCAAGTATAAAACCATCTCCAAAGTATCTCTGGCTTTCAGTGGTGTTGAGTTAATTTTATTACAATCCTTCTCTTTCCTGAGCTATTTTGTGGTAATCTGAAACAATACGGGTGGGACCTGCCTAACCTGGCTTTGAACAATGTCAATGCAGAGGGGTATATCTAAGGAAAGTCACTTTCTGCTCTCCTTGCAGTGACAGCAAAAGGCAACACTTGATAATGGATCATGTACCCTATTTTAGATATGTAATTTGTGATGAGATGAAGCATGTCCGGAAACTGCTTGTTTCTCTGCATTAGGTAGTCTGCAGGACTAGTTGGGACATGAGCTGATCTCCCTGAGGGAGGACAGTTTCATGGTGTAACTTAGCTGACTTAACAGCTCCATGAAAGGAGCGAGCCTCCTTCTCTCCTCCTTAGCACTTTGTATTCCCTCCACAACTTTTCTTTGGGCACCAATTTTTCTGGTCCCAGAGTGACCCAGTTTCTGGGACATAATTGGCAAAAAGGCAGCTATCTGTTTTTTCAGGTCTCACTTCATACTAATTTTGTTTCTGGAACCAGCTCACAACTAAAAGATACAACAAAAGTCTATGCTAGATCAAAGAAATTGGTGGTAGCACACTGGTAGTGAGGAAGAGGAGGACTTCATTTCAAAAACAGACAGAAACAGAAACAGCTAGACTTTCCTGTACAATCTTTCTCCATATACTGTGGTTCCAATTATAATGGTCATGTGGACAAACTGGCCGCATCAGTCTTATAAATAAATAGTTTGGTGTAAACACCTTTCCAGCTTCATGCACACCTACAGTCCAAAAAACTTTGTGTGGCAGAAAGGCAGTTGACTTTTACTGAATGGCTACCTCCCAGGCTGGGCTGGGGAAGAGAGATGAGGAAATGAAGGTTTAGGTCTGGATGCCATCAAACTGACCACTCTCAAGAAAAGGTAAAGGAATTTAAAATGGATCTCAATGAAATCACAGTAAATATGTCTTTTTATGCCCTAGCTGTAGGTTTAGCTTTGCCATTTAAGTAGCTCGTCTCGAATGTTGATTTCTTTGCCATGTGAGAAACAGCATTTTGCTGACATTTTTGTTTTTATAATTATTTTTGAGCTGTTAAAAAGTCTAGTTTTGATAAAGAGACAAAGATTTGAAAAGAGATGATGTTTTCCACTGAGATTTGTATGAGGAACTGGTGAAGACTATATGAAGTCACCATGTCATATGGATTTGCTTAGACTGAAGGAATAGTAATTCACATGTACACTTTATAGTCTGTGTGCTAAAGCTTAGCACAACCTTCCTTTAAATCCCGACATGTGTTTTTTTCCTAACAGAACAGAACCTAAATACTTAGTAAGTGGCGTAATGCAGTGGTAAAATGATAAAACTCATATTCAGCTAAAATTGTGCTTTACTGCCCTCTTGTTTCTTTTGGCGTAAGCAAGAAGAACAAATCAAAAAAATGAAAAAGAAAGTCTTAATGAAAATAGAGAATGGTGGTGCCAGACAGAGGATGTGACCTGTCAGAGCACTGATCTCAGGAGATTGCTCTAGGAATCCCAGCCAGGTTGGCAGCTACTGTTTGCAGCTTCTTGCTCCAACATCACACAGAGGTTCCTCAAGACAAGCAGCCGGAGATTTTCTTCACTGAGTTTTAACCAACAGGATCCTGAATCTTTTTAAGAATAGTGTTTTCCAGCAGTTTCCAGGCACAATCTTATTTTCTTTTCTAGCACATGGTGCATCAGTGGTGAAGACTGAAAGGATTTTGGTCAAATTTAGCTTAAGCAATGCACATCTGTCTTGTGTATATCATTGTACAGATGCCTTGTCTATTTCAAACTGGACTGGGCAAAAAAACTCTCTAATACAGGCAGATGGATGTGGAGTTGAAAACTGCTCCAAAGCCTTAGGTGACTAACCTGGTCTTTTCCACCATGAAGTGGAGGTGTATGAAAGGAGAGGGAGGCAAAGGGGGTATCGCAGGCTTGTTAGTATGGCTTCACGTGGTAAATGAGCCCCAGGGCTTCTGGTACATTTGTAATCCTGTGAAGCCCTATTCATAGTGCATTAGACTCCTCTCATTGGACATCTCATCCTAGGCCTAAACTTGCAGAACACTCCTTCCCTCAGGCATTGATAATACTTCTGTAGGTAACAGTTGTCATGAAGTGTGCCCGTTCTCCTCTACTCTGAATGCCGCTTCCAACACAAACAAGTTGCAGTACAGCAGTTCCAAAAACTATTTAAACACACATTCAGAAGTTAGCATTTAGGTCCTGAGCCCTTTCTGAAACATCCAGACAGTTAAGAAAACTGGGATTTTGCAGGGAATGGAGATTTAGCAGGGAAGATATTATTGAAGCAAAAGTAAAGTAATCTAGTAAACGGGTTTTCCACATTCCTTTGTTAAGAATAATATTAGCCGCCTCCTGAGAGGTGATAATAAACAAGGCAGTATGACACTAAGTTTTGTAGAAAAATGCTCCTGAGCTTTTTTGGTCTGGAAACGGAACAGAGATCTCATTAGAATTGGAGTGTTTCTTCCATGTCTGAATATAGACAGACATACTTAAATTATTGTGAGAGTGGTATAAATTAATCTATGCCATGGTCTTAGAGGAGAACCATTTCTGTAGAGGCTCAGGAATAATAAACGGCATTTCACTGAATATATATATACATTTTTGAACCTCATAAGTGGGAATTACGAGTCACTGATTAAAATATGCAGTTTTAAGCAGACTGCATTTACACTTGTTTTCTTTTTTTAGCTCCTCCTTTATCCATACACAAAATTAATTAATTGCATCTAAAGCAGGCCAGTATTACATTTGCTCGTCTCTGAACTGATAAAAAAATGTACACTCTCAGTGGTTTTAAGAAATGGTGTCTTTTTATGTGTATTTTTGTTCCCTAAGTCTTAAAACAGATCAGTGCTTATTCTGGCTATGAAGGAAGAGAAGAGACTCGTTAGGTTAACTTACATAGCACTAACTGTGTGTAGGTGCAGGACAATATTTAAGCCGCTGCTTTGGTCCCCACAACTCTACTATGACCTCTGCAGCTAAGATATTACTTTCCCATTGTAAAAGAAACTCACTTCATTCTGTTGGTTTTGGAGAGAAAGATCCTTTAACCAACTGCATTCTTTTGACAGATTTCACTCTTTGGGGAAAGAAGAAAAAGAAAGTAATTAAATTAGCAAGTTGGCCAGCTGCACTGGAAAGAAAATAATGATGGGTTGCGCCCAGCACAGAACAACACACCTATTTCATCTGTGCCTATTTTTGAACTGTCATTTACTTTGATTTATAACCATGGTTTTGAAATATTTTAATGACGAAAATGTAGCCTGCTCCAAGATTTGAAATAGCACAGATGTCAAAGCTAATAAATATCACACCTTGAACTCAGACAATAAACTGCGCACACCAAGAAAAGGGCCTGCATTTTTAATTAATTAGGTTTGTGCAGGAGAGAAACATTTTCTGAAAAACTCCTAGGGAAGGGGTACACTCCACTAAAATGCTGTTCTCTGGCCATGACATAGGACACCGTTTAGAAGAAAAGCATGTTTAATGGACCATATCAGGAGAGATTCCCTCCCTTGTTTTGACATGATACATCATATTCAGGTGTACTGTGGTATGCATTTAGCTTCATTCACAATTGCCAGACTTCTTGGCACATAAGGTAAACCTACATACAATGCACCAGCATCAGATCTTCTGTGACTAAGTGTCCAGAAGAGTCTTTAGCTAATTTGTATTCAGGAAACGGATAATTATCAGTGATCTTTGAAGTCAGGAGAAGACTCTTGTGTGAAGATTTAAGGGACTAAATGGCTCACCATCTTCGTAAATGGACTTAGTGTGTTTCATACTTAGGTCACTGTCTCAGAAGCATCTTAGTCTAATACTATACAGGAGTCACTATTATCTCCTGTCGTTAAAAGGGCAGCTGCTATGAAAAAAAAGATTAGGTGATGTCTATTTAACTCTTACTGGGCAAATAAACATATGTCAATTGACACTCAATTGGTAAAAAAAGGGAAGCCAAACTGAATAAAATAAGAGCCTGCATACATGCCCCTTTCATTACCACTGTTCAGCCGAACGTTTCTTTGTATTACTGGAATGTTTGCATAAGCTTTATTACTTTCCCATTTCCAGACAGCACTCCAAGCTGAGCTAAAGCAATACCACAAGAAAATCTGCTCTTACTGAATTTCCAGATGCTTGAAGCAGGTTGGCCTGGGAATTGAAGTGTATCCTTCAGACCTCTTCCTTCCTTTTTTTCTTTACAATCCTTATGGTCCATAGATAACTACCTTCCACATGCAGTAAGCTACATGGATATCATCTTCATACAGCTGCACAGTCCTTTGTCTATCACTTACCAAGGGAGAGGGAGGGAAGACCTAAGGGGTGAGTGGTAAAAAGATGGTAGATATTTTCCTACCTTTCCTTTAGTTCCACTCTCTCCCCCCTGCCCATTTCCCCTCGACCTCAGGCAGTTTCCAGATTTAGGACTGAGCAGACTGAGAGATATTGCTGGAATGAACACAGAAGAGCTTCCTGATATATTAGAGATGCAAAATATATCTCCCCAAAGAGAGGTCAGAATAGGTGATAGAAAGCATGGTTTAAACAGCACGGCAGAGCAGCTTGTTTTAAGCTGGTTAAAACAAGCAGTTTGGGAACTGGCTTTGGTTTCTAGAGCCATCACCTTCACTCCCCCACCTTAGCCTTTCCAGGAGGTAACATTTTTTTCTTCTCCCAGAGGAAAATTGTGTCATGGTATCAGGCTAAAGCCCAGATCACCAGGTAAGTTCATGGTGATGAATCAGGTGCTTCGTAGTGATGACCAAGGTCAGGTTGGGACATCAGCCACTGGGTCAGGGTCAGGGTCAGGATCAGCAGGGCACAGGGACAGGCAGGATCAAGATCACATCGTATCCTCCTCAAGGCCAAGAGCGACACATTGTTCATCAGCTCCCAAGGGAAGGGTTGTGAGCCTTGGCTGAGACCTCCATGTGGCACAGCATGGACATGCTCTTCCAGGGTCACCATCTTGCTATATGCATATGTGAGAGAAAGAAAGGTTCCTCCATGCTGCAGCAAAAGGTGTAAAAATTTGCAGTGAACTATAATTTCATGTGATAGTTCCACTATTTCTTAATGCCTCACTTAATCCACCCTTGCCAAGGTCAGGTCCAAAGACCAACACCACCTGTGGTCTCTCTGCCAAGCATTTTAGCCATCCTAAAATTAGATTTTTGAATGCCTGAGAGATGGTGAGTAAAAGTGATTTCAAACATTTCATTTACAAGATTGATTTCAATATTTCCTTATGCTGCTTGCATAGAGATCCAACCCTGTAACCTCTCTAGAGAGTGGATGGGCAGGATTGTTCCTCACTCTTTCTTAAATTCTGTAGTACTTTATTTGCATTCTTCCTGGATAATTTGGGAATAAAAGGATTCTGCTCAACCACTCCTAGAGATGCACTTAATGCAGTAAATGCCTAAGTTAGAGTCAACAAGTAAAATATAATGCATGCACAGTCTATAAACTTACAGGAAGCATGTGGATCACACTTAAGTATGGTGCATTTTTGGTGAATAAGTTGTAAAACCCTGATGCCAGCTACACAAAGACTGTTTTGGAGGAAATGAATTCTCAGGTGTTTCAAGAGGGTGTTCTGTTGAAAGCTGCATTAATAACGCTTGGGGCATAACACCGTCATGTTTCACAGCCCTCCCAACTGCACTGAGTCACCATCGTGATTCAGAGCAACCCTGATAAAATGCCCTAAAACTCTCCTTTGCCCACCTGCACAGCCTCCTCAAGTTGTGTCAAGCTTTTACTACCTGTCAACAAGTATTATTTAGAACTGTTGACAAATCACAATAGAAATTGCCTCCTGCTTTTAAAAAATTATATTCATATAGAACTTGGCACTTGCTCCCATATTATTTCAGGAGTTCCACTTCTGGTTCCAACTTAAGACCAAGAAAAGCAGGAGTGAAGATATTTTTTTAATAGTTGATCAAGAATTTTCAGACCTTGACATGGCTTCAGATTTGATCTAGTTTGCCAAATTTGGGATGAAGGTTTGAGCCTGTATAAAAGTTTCACAGGAATGAAAGGCATCACAGAGAAGTAGTTAGAATAAGGAATATGAAGCAAATGATCTGAATTATTTTTCAGCTGCTGTCCTGGGGTCTTTGTGCACTCACAGGAAAGCTCTGAAACTCTCTTCCTGTGTTTCTAAATAAGCATACAGGAAATAATAGCAATAATTATACCCTGATTAATAAATACAGTGTGTTAAAAGGATTATTTAATCCTGCTTCTATTAGTAGAAAGGCAATATAAAAGTAGTTAAACGGCAAACAAAAGATATGTTTAACCTAAATCCCATTAAGGCCCATATCCAGCTAAGCACTTAAGCACATGCATAACTTCAATCAATAAGTATTAATGTCTCTCATATAATGTTATGCTTGTGTTTAAGTGCTTAACTGGACTGGAGCCTAAATGCACAAAAGCAACAAGGATTAAATCTCTATCATTAAATTTTGCACTTTTGCCTAATATTCACTTTAAAACTCTTTACATACATAATTTTATTTATATTACAGAAAACAGTTTGTACTTTAATGTGCAGACACTTCTGAGTATGCATGTGTGTCCGTCCCTGTGTGTGTATGTAGCCTAGGCATCCTTTTTAAAATGCTCCATATTTCTCCTGGTGTAAATATTTTCCTAGAGATCAGACCATCCACAAGCTTTTGCATTTACTGAAGTTGCACCAAAAGATTTTTATTATTACTTTCCCAACAAAAGGAGTGCACTCTTGTGAATCTCACCATTGCATTCACAAGACACAATAAAGCCCCACAGCCATTAAGAAACCAAAATTGCACCAATTAGTCCTGATCTGAAAGCTGTGCAAGTTTGTTAATGTGTTACTGGGTTTTCAGCAGGGGTTATAGTGTTACTTGCACATAGCACAGTGCTTAATGGAACAACATCCCTTCAAATTACACCTGAATGGTGTTCAGCCACCTGTGAGGGCACATGGAAAGAACATGGGTCTCTTAAACAGTGGTCAGGGACACATTGCATCAATCTGACATCATTAAGAAGCCTAGACATGACCTTCTAAAATTCTTGAGATGAGAGCTATTCAGGGTTACTATACATGGGTGAGACTTTTATCCAAACCAATGTCTTATGTTACTTAATATATATTTCACCCAATTTAACTTTATTATTAGAAATCTGGGACCTGTTCTGAAATTACATGTATGTGAAGCATACACTTTTCCCTTTGACTTGAGAACCTTGACAGTTATTAAACTGTACTTCCTCTCCATGAAGGTATTTAGACATCACAGTTTCATCATCAACTCTTCCTGCACATTCTTTTCAAACTTCTTTCATTGTCTCCTACCAAAGTCTACTTCTCGCTCTTGTCAAAAGAAAGAATATTTTTATTTCCAAAATTAGAAAAAGTCCAAGTAACTCTTGATATCAAAAACAGTTTAAAAAATTGTCTTTTCTCTCAAACCCATTTTTATGACCCACTTCATAAATTCACCCTACCACCATGTTTCTTTTCAATCTCCTTGATGAATTCTAAATTCTGTGAAAGACTGCAGGACAAGGTCATTCTTGTTATTTCTTACTTTAACGTCCTCTACATAAACTCCCCATCCTGAAAAAATAATATGTTTTTTTAAAAAAAGATGTAGATTCACTCATAATCCCAATTCTCTCCTTGAATTTCTTTAGCAAAATTATCCTGTAGATGGAAATTTACAGAATGGAAGGGAGGAGAACAGACACAAAGAAGGAAAAAAACTTTTTTTTCCAGTATTAGGAAAAATAAACCTTTTCTTATTTCTTTTTCTATGGTGGGACAATGAAGGATTGGATAAAGAAGAATACTTCTATGCCCATCTTTGCAACTCTTTACTTTTACAATGGTATAAAGCATATATTTTAGAATGGTATTGGCCAGAAATAGATCTAAGTAAATGGTAAAAGGTCAGTTTGGTTTAATATTTTGAATCTGTGTTTCAGTTTCAAGTGTTCCTGTAAACAGTCATGGTGCTTTCTGTGCCCAGGTCAGTTTAGGAGTTGCAGGGAAATGTTAAGACCCCCGTGACTGAATTTCAAATAACTGTCACTTTAAGCTTATCCAAAGTTTGTGAAATAGATTCAATATGGAGTACTTGGACTGAAATGTCCTAACAAGTAAGATTTTTCATCAGATTTAAATACTCTGTGCTTTGGGTGAATCATGACTGGAAAATTTTGTTGTCATATTTTCTGTTAACTCTTTTAGTCTTCACTGAAGCACAGAAATCAAATAATCTATTAGAAAAATCTCCCAGAATTCTAGGCTTTATTTTTTTAACTTAAGTTTGATTATATTCTTATTTTTTCCATTGTATGACTTTATTTTATGTCTATGTCCAAAAGCACCATTGAGAAAAATGGTGTATTCACTAGATATTCAATCTAAGATGAATCTGGAAAAGAATTGCCATAATGCTACAGACAGATCTGAGGGTACGACAACAAGAAGTCAAGCTAGCACTTGTAGAGGATGTTCCTATTAAAATACAAATATTTTAATTCAACTTCCATCCATGCTGTGTATCTAGTGTTGTGAAACAGTGGTATCTTTCATCACAGTCAAGTTTCTGACCTAAATAACCAAATGACATGGGAATTTAGAAGAGGGAAAATGCATAAAACAAGGATGAAGAGATATCTCAGAGATACTGGAGGAGACGAGATGGAAAAATATTAAAAGTTATTATTTCTACTATAGAGGTTAGCTGTGCAACTGGTCAGCACCAATATCTACCTCTATATCATGTGGATTGCAGGACTGTTCTGCTCAGAAATACTCTGGGTTTCATATTTAATTTCATCTTGTTTAATCTCATAATAGAGATCACAAACGATACATTAGTGACAATCATAAAATGTTATGTATAAACAAAACCAAAGTTGTACCTACTGAAAGGCTGAGCATGATGCATTTCCATAAATCTTGAAAACATGACAGCGTAAATTTATATTTCAACAAAGTGTTATAGTTTTTTGCATGAACCATTTTGCTTATCAGTGAAGGGATAACAACACCCTCTTACAACATGTTGGTATCAACATATTTATTTTGGAAGAGAACAATCCAAGCCTTCGTAGTTATTCAAACTAAAACAGAAACAAAATATAAGAATGTCTGTATTTGCACTGTAACCAACGCTATCAAACAAAGAGGTAAATGGATCACTGAAGCAGAAGGGCAATGAAGCTGGTGAGGGGTCTGGAGAATAAGTCTTATGAGGAGAGGCTGAGGGAGCTGGGGTTGTTCAGCTTCCAGAAAAGAAGGCTGAGGGGAGATCTTATTGGTCTCTATAACTACCTGCAAGGAGGTTGTAGAATGGTGGGGGCTGATCTCTTTTCCCAAGTCACAGGCAATAGGGCAAGAGTAAATGGCTTCAGATTCAGATTGAATATTCAGAGGTTTAGATTGAATATTAGGAAAAATTTTTACACTGAAAGGATTATTCATCAACCAAGGGAAATGTTTGAGACACCATCTCGGGAGCTATTCAAAAGACAAGTAGATATAGTGCTTAGAAATATGGTTTAGTGATGGCTTTTTTATCACAGTTAGGTTGATGGTTGGACTAGATGATCTTAAAGGTCCCTTCCAACCTAGACAGTTCTGTGATTCTATGACTCTGAGAAAAATCCAGACTATACAGAATAATTTGTAGTTTCTACAGATTAGTCAATAGATACAAAAGCTTGAATTTCTTCCTTCAGGTATTTTAATTAATGATAAATAAATAGAAACAATTTTCTTTTGGGCAAAATGAAACTTTCTCATCTTTTAGTGTCCTGCCATTAAACAGAGATTTACTCTATCTACCATAGCACAGATTTACCTACAACTGCAAACTCTAGGTCCTTGGAAAACACTCAGATCTTAAGCCCTTTTAAACTAATCAGAGCACAGCAGTATCTTTCTTGCTTGAGTTTCCAACTCATAGAGCATCTTTTAGGATAATTTTTCCTACTTTATTAGAAACTTGGAAATATGTTGGTCTAGAGTAACCTTAGCCACAAAGTTTTCCTTGCTTTTATGTCTGGCTGAAAAACGGGACCTCTATGACTCCCTTCCAGACCTCTGATTAAAATCTTCTTTCCCACTGTCTCTCACAGAGCTCTGAAAATGTCTTCTCTGTAAATTAGTGAGCAAAAAATAGAAAGACAGGCAAATTTACATTATTATAAATTATTTACATTACGTTGCTTTGCATAGAAGTTATTACATTTATATTAATATGTAATGACCCTAAATAATTATCCAAGGTAACCTTGTGAGTATGCATGAGCGTAAGGGTAACACTTTGTAGTGAATAACATGAATAACAAGAAGTGTATATTTAGATACAGATTGCAGAGCCTTTACAGAAATTCTATGTGATATTCTTTTGGTAATTACTTTCAGATCCACTTTCTGCTTTTCCTTTTGGAGCAATTCTTTTTTAACTGGTACTAGAAACTTTCATTGTTGTGATCAATTGCTATTGCTTAGAATTGCAAAAATAAAACTAAACTTCATAGAAACATTTACAGCAACATTGAAATGATAATATTTTACAGTGTTGTAGGTTTACTAGAGGTACATGATCACCAGCAATAACAAAAGACTGAATTCTATGACTCCAGTAGTCTTTTCCAGGTCCTAAATTCCTATATTAGAGAGCTTTATACACTAAAAGCAGTGTAGATTATGTGAATTTGACCTTATTATTATTATGAAATGTAGTTCAAGTGGAGAATATATAAATCATTACTTGCTGAAGAATGATTGTCGCAGTTTTAAATCAAAATGATATTTTGAAATGTCTTTAATAGTTGTCAGTTATTTTCAAAGTTTAAAATAAAATTAAATTATACCTTTATTAAAAGAATTTAAAAGTTTATACACTGAATTCCTCAAACATATCCATTTCCCTGCTCCAGTTTGCCTGTGCAATTATTGCTACTGCAAGTAGAAACTCTTTTACCTCTACATGCTGAATTTACATCCAGACCAAAACTGTGTGCACAAGTAGCCATTTCTCATGTGGAAAATTAATAAAATTTAATATCTCTTGTAGATATTTGATATGCTTTAAAAGTTCTTTTCTGTATTTACTGAAATTTATTTGACTGAATTAAGGTAGAAGCCAACAGATCATGTCTAGTCATGGAAATATTATTTGTCTATTGGCTGGCACAGCATGAAAAGCAGTTGACAGGTTCGTCAGCTTCCCATTCCAACACATCTTACAGCTTCTTTTGTTCTCTGAAAACTAAATAATATTTCTCTGATGGAGAAATGTATTTTTCTCAACTGTATTTTCCCCAAATGACTTGCCAACTATTTTTCTCCTTGCATGGGGTACCATCCTATTCAATCCACCACAAATACACCTTTCCCTAGCTCACTGACAAGACTTGTACTCAACCTATGACCTGAAACAAAAGAGGAATTATCTTTCTTTTATTCTTTCATTTATTCTTAATTGTCTATTTTTACAAGCCTACAGAAGTCAAAAAATAACTTGGCTGCTAGTATAAACCTACACTGATGGAAGAACTTGGATTTAAAACAAATCAAAACATTTTCCAATAAGTCAAATGTTATGCCAACAGGAGGAAGAGCTCAAGCAATGATTGCTTTAGTTTACCCTCCCCATAACTAAAACAGAACTGATATCTAAACTAAAAGAGGATTCACAGACAGATGGTGAGGAAATAAATGAAACAATTAAAACCTTAATAAAATTATCACTAACAGGTGATAATTATTTAAACATAACTGACCTGCAGATGATATATCTCTAAGGCTCGATTTTAACATTTTCAAAATTACAAAGAGACTACAAAGCAAAAATGTAACATCCACACTTAAAATTCTTCAATAGTTTAGATGACCTCCAAATATATATTTTGTTGGAATATATATATAAATTCAAGCAAATTAGATTGAATACCTGAACACAGACATTTGCTATACCTGTAATTCAAGTACAAGGCAAAGAAACCAATAACAATTATCTATGATAGTATTGAGGAGATGTTCAGTTTATTCATACTCACATTAAAAATAATTCATTTTTAAATTAATTCATTACTGAACAGGAACTATATTGAATTTAAATCAATTGTTTTGTTTTTTCATATCAATATGTTTGTATTAGATCACTAGAATTCTGAGTCTATGTTTGATCTATTATATGTATCTATGCATGAATATGGTGCAGACTTTTACTAACTGCAAAACAATTTCAAGGCTTCAGTAATATTTTGCATTGTAAATGTAGTCTTGGGAAAATATACTAATTGCTTCCTTCTTAAATAGGTTTCAATAAATACTAGTTGAGTAATGGAACAAAAGTGCATAGGAAAAAGCATTGCCCTCAGACTTTCCTTGTATTCCATGAGAAGTGTATCGTCATTGCAAAAAGTTGCCTCCCACATAATGTCACAATGAACAAAAGGGTGGTGTGAGGAGATGGGGTGAGGCTAGAATTGCTTGCACAGTTTTGTTTCTTCTCCCTGGGCAGCTGTCCATGGCATTTATTCACCTGCCGCATAAATGTTGTGAAATAACGTGGTACGTTGAAAGGATGTTAACCTCAGAGATGATATCTGAGCAATTTTCTGTATGCTTTCAAGTGTACTGTAATTAGCAAAGGTTTATTTTAGAGACATGATAAGGGTGGGGTTGACTGCAGCTTTTTGTTTAAAATGGTCATAAGATTGCTATGGCAGTGACTAAGGGCAACAGCAAAAACACAGAACCAGCCAACATAGCATATACATATATTACATATACTACCTCTTTTTTTTTTTACATCAGCTGATATGGCAGAGCTTCAACTCCCCTAATAGCTTTTCCATTTGGCCCATGGAAACTTAATCAACCTTAATTTCAGATCGAGTGAACACCCGATTCAATGGTTCAGTTCAATTGCTGCAAGCAGACTAGTGCAAATGACATTTACAGTATGTCCAAACTCCATAATATTCCTGGAAACTCATGCTAACGTCTTTAAGTAAATGTGTAAAATGTATGATTTTTGAGCATGATTTTCAATTCAGCAGGTACCCAGAATTTTAACACTTTCTCAAGTATAATAAACACAAAGAGAAACCTGCTGAAGGTCTGAATATCTCTCTCCTCCACCCTTACATTTATTATTTTATTATGTTATTTATTTATTTATTTTAATTATTACATTTATTCTTTGGTTTCCTTATTTATCTATTTTTGATTAAGAAAGCACAACTATACATACACTCAGAAAAGGATTCCTAGAGTGCCATGCAGGATTAGCCTTAGCTGGCTTTTTAAAGACTTATTGCAATGTCCAACTTTACATACTGATTGTGTTACTTATCAGATAATAGTTTATATGCTTTTATTTCCTTTTTATTAGAGTTCTGGAACCACTTCCCTATAATCTATCCTTATCCAATTCTAACAAATTATTCTATTATCCATGATTTGGTGGAAAATAATATTTTCTACTTATTGTCATTAAGAATGACTGATTACATTTAGTGATGTTTCAGAAGCCAGAAAAAGGAAAGAATCAAATCACAGATAAATTTTGCATAAATTCAATTAAGTAAAACATAACGTGAGGAAAATGTGAAGATCTGGACTCACTGAGGACTAATGTCTTCTAAGAGCCTTTAATTTTGGTATATTCATGTACTGGCCCATAGACATTTACAGGAATGGAAGTCTCTTAGCTGGTGATGAGAAAACCTACAAAGGAAAATTTGTGACAGATATCTATTCCAGCTTGTGTACATGTAAATAACAATGTTGGCTTTCTAGTAATGAAACATCATCTAGGGCTAGGGTTCTCAAACCTATTGAATTTGGGTAACTGAAATTGTGAAGTTCAATGCCAGTCTGTATTATGGTTCTACAAGAAATGCAAATATTTTTAGGCAGCTAACTTGGGTTTTTCATAGAAAATAATAAGTCTGTAATTTGGAAACACTGCTTGCTTTCATCTTTCCCCCACTCTTAAATGTAACTTTAAACATTTGTGAAAATGGGTCACTGGCTGAAATGTAATAGTTTTGCCAAAGGTAGAAGTCAAACAAGGAAGACAGATTAAGTGTAAATTCTGGGAAGCTGGCAGAATTAACTAGAATTCTGTTTAACAACTCAATTCTGAAAATATTAATGACTTGTCCTTGCCAACATAAAAAAAAGTTTATAGCTGTGGATGTCTTCTAAAGCCATATATCTTATTAATTTTAATATATTTTCAGCATAATCAGTTATAATACAATGGAAAATTCATTGAACATAAAATAATCCATAATGTGCTATCAGGATTTCAATTCTTGAGAGAGAAAATTCATACAGAGTCTACTCTTTAACATTAACTGTTCCATAAGGGTGAAATCATCAATTTAGAATATGGACAAAAATCAAAGAATCAAACTATGTCTTCTTTTACAGACATAGTAATTTGGGATTAATCCTTGCTCCCACTGAAGTCAACAGTATATTGTTGCTGACTTCAGCAAGAGCCTAATCAGTACTGCAGTTTGGGACAATAAAACACAGTCTCCTAATGGTCCCTACAGAACAATACTCCTGGATTTGGATCATCACCCTGTATTTTCCCTGAACTGAAATTCTTTGGCTTTGCTGAAACAGTTAGTTGGGTAAATAATGCCAGGACTGTGTGCTACATCTGAACAGCCTAAAAATTTGAGTAACTTGTTTTGCATAGGTGTTGGCTAGTCTGGCAGCCTAGATCTTCAGAAGCTCATCACTGTTGCATTCGGCAATCACAGTTTTCAATGGAGTGTTTTAAGTGAGTAGTTTTGCATCTACAATAAATTACTTGAGTTCTGTGAATATCATTAACTGAGGGTGTTTGCCTGTCTCTGTCTAAAGACCTAACTATATCCCAATCTTACATCCATGTTTGTCTGTGATTCATAAGTGCTTCTAAGTATTCATATAGAAATTCAACTTATACACAGATTTATACAAAAATTAATTTTAGCCATATATGTAGTTGGGTTCTGAATCTGTAACACAAGGGATTTCTGTGAGTACATGAATTCAAAGGTTTTTTGCCATGCTATGAACTAAAGAAGAGGTAGAATTCTACCAAATCATGGTCATTTACTATGCACACACTATTATTATTGATACCTTAAACTAATGATATTACAGATCAATACATATAATCTCATATAATCACATCTGGATAAAACCAGCAGTTTAAGGAAACAACCAATAAATGTTTTCTCACATGAATGAGACTCAGCAAGTTATTAACATAGGTTTCTTCAATGCAGCACAACCTTTTCAGAACAGAAACGTTCTTCCTTGCTACTATTTAGTCATATAAAGAGTTTTGGTTGCAGGCAGCACCACTGAGAGTCTCAGCAGTCAACAGTCTCAGCATTACCTACCAGAATTGGGGATCACCAGCTGGTAGGATCACTTGAGTACAATAAACATTTGATGGAGCATGCTTCCTGGGAATCCCGTGGTCTACCACTGTCAGAACCACCTGGCAGTCCAAAATGGTCCTTGCCTTCCTGGAGTTGCTCATGAGCTGAGGTCCCCAGCACCTGAATGCCAGACTTGTACCCTTTGCAAGCACATCCCCATTTGGACTCACTACAAGCTTTTGCTTCTACCCTTGGAGTCTCTGGACGGGGGCAGTGCAGGTTAGGTTTATGGGATTTTATTGTATGTGAAGCAGAAAATCAGAGTAGAAATTTGTGTCATATGCAACTGCGTATAATAACAGAAGGCTTCATATTTCAACCTCTTTCAGGCTTTAAAATACTGCCTTCCAAAAGACACAAAATCCAATTTAGGCCAAAGAAACTCACAAATATTTTTTCATCGGCATGCATGTCATTTTAGGAAAAACAGCTCTCTCAGCTATGTTTCCTGCTCACACAGCTTAGCAAGTGAACGGGTTGCACAAACTACTTGGGGTTAAGAAGTCCCTTTGCAAAGGGAATTGTTTTCATACAGAGCATAAAAAAATGCTCAGTCATTTATACTAATATGCTGTTAGTAATTTTTCTATTCATTAGTCCATTTCATTTGCCCAGAGGATTTTTCTCCCCAAGACTGAAATCAAAAAAGCAGCCTGGTGAGCAGCTGTGAACGAAATACAGTGCTGGGTACTCATTACTATTTATTTTAAAATCTTTGCATGCACTCTCTCCTTGTTTTCAATTTCATTCTTTTTAAATTTTTTTTCCTTGTCTGGATTAATTTCACCATATTCTCCTTTGGAACACTGAAACCTCTATTTTTTCTTTTTTCTTTTTTTTTTTTTTTTCATTTCACTGTATTCCCTTCTGTATTGCATTCTTTTATCTTGCAGATTAGGTTCCTGTCTCTTGCCTCAAGCTTAAAAGAAAGGTTAATTCCATTTTGCTCAATGTAGTGTTCTGAAAATTCGAAGGCACATGAAAAAAAAATCAGGATTTTCAGGAGTCCCCTCCATTCCCTTATGGGGGCTCATAGGCATGGTGCTCGCAGAGCCTCCTGGGAAGAAGAGCTGGTTTGTGCCCAACCAAGGCAAGCTCACATCTCTCTGCAGAAGAGCTGAGTTAGCATCCTTACTTAGAACCACCTCATGATCTGAGCAGTTCCCTCTCCAGTGCTCTCCAGCTGCCACTTGGCCACACAAGACAGCACACAACCTGCAAGCAGGGGTGATATGCCAGCTGGCATATCGACTAGTTGACCAGAAAATACATACCTCTGAAACAGAACACACCCTGCCCCTTTCCCTGGCAGTGGTTAGGAGTAGCTGGGGATCTAAGGCAATTTAATCAACTTATTCTCAATTTACATGTAAGATTGAGCTTCAACTGTGTGGAACTGTGCTCAATCAGGGTCCATCTGATTTTACAAGGATATCAAATGCACATACTTACTCCTTTTTCTCAAACTCACAGACCTCTCTGCTCCTTCTTACGTCTTCATCCTTGCTGCTGTTTTTAAAACCATCACTTCTGCCCTGCTGGCAGAGATTGGGGCAGGGGAATATGAGAAAGCACTGCTTTCTCAGTCAAGCACAGCCAGGACAACTTATTTTCTAGTAGCACCTGGGAGCACAGCTTTCTGGATGTGTTGTATAACAACTGGTTATACCAAACCAAACTGAAATGAATCCTCTCCAGGACCTTCTTAGATGCTCAATAGGAAAGCCATACTAATATTTTAAGCCTTCAAACAAGATGAAAATCTTATTAAAATTGGCTTTTGCCTCACCCTTGAATTTCTTGTTTTTCAACAGTAAATTTTAGAATCCCAAGAAACTTCTTTCTCATAATCATTGAAAAATGTTTCTTGTGGCTTTGGTGACTGAAAGTGTGAAATAAAATGACATCAACAAAAGGAATCTCTTACACAATTAAATCCAGCTTTTCTGTGAGAAGTCTGGCAGTTCATATCTTCCCCAACCAGTTTTCCTTGTCTATTTTGTTTCAACAAAAAAATTTGCAGGAGAGAGTGAGTCAAGATAAAATTTGCACACACGTTCTTCCCTGATTATTTTTCTTCCTTGTCCCTAGCCTTCAGAACCAATCTTATGTATGACTGCCAAATGCCACCAGCCTCAGATGGTGTCAACTGTACCCTCCATCACTATAATTCTTGGTCTCACTTTCTACATTTGATGTCTGTTCCTGAAGTCACTTTGAGATGTCATTCACAATTGCAGAAGGACAAGAGAATAACAAAAAAGTTATTCAGATTGATGGGATCAGTGAGAGAGCCTCTTAAAGATAGTCCTGAAACTCAGGAGAGTAACTGTTTTTTTGTGAGCTTGTCAATAAATACAGTGCCAGCATGTAAAATAATCCATGGTCTTTTCTGGAAAAGCCAGTAATTCACTGGCTTCAAAAGTAACAGCCTTTGTAGCGCAATCCTGGATAGGATAAAAAACTCAACTGAACACATATTGCTCAAATAACTTAAAAAAAAGTTAGGCCTGAGAAGCAGCAAAAATGTAAGACAAAGTTCAATTAATTCAGTAAAACTTACACCAGCTAAGATTTCCATACTTTTAACAAATATCTTAACTGATGCCTTCAGATAGCTTTTAAATGAGTAATTATTCCTATACCTAGCAGAAAAATTCTATTGCAGACCTTCAGGTGCCAATAAACAACTCACACTTGCTCCAGGATAACTGAACAACTATTTCATGTGACCGATAGTTGCAAATTCCATCAAAAGCCATAAAATTCCAGCATACAAGCCTTTTGTTATGGAGCTTAAGCAGTAATCTGAGTTCAGTTCACAGAAGAACTAGAAAAATGTTCATTAAGAATTGTCATGTCAGATTGGATGTGACATTCTAGTTGGCAAAGTTGCCAAGAAGGATACACGTTATCAGATACAGGTGTAATGGTCAGTCTAAATGGATTTTCCTTTCCCTGGCTTCCTGTGTTAGAATGGGAACAATTGATGAAATAGCATCAAGATCATTACCACCTGGATCCTATCATCATCTACATGGATTGGGAGAAAAAATAACTCATCTAGAGAGAAACATTGTGTAGACCAATACATGACAAACAGTAGCTACTCCTACATACCACTGTCAAAACAGCAAGACACAATGAGTTTCATAGCTATACTCAAAGATTGCTGAGAGATAATAAATGGGTTGAATTTTATGTAGACCTGGAAAATTAAATATTTTATGTTTTCAACACATATTTTCATTTTGAGGTTGCTATCTGAGTTGTTGTTGGGGTGCATGTCTTTGCCTTTTTTGCCTCTGTTGTTACTAACTGAAGGAAACAGGACTAGAAGAGGATCTGCAAGTCAAGAGGGGGGACATGAGTGAAGATAAAATCAGAAATACTTCTTTTCAAAGAATAACATTAAGGGAAAGGATGTGTCTTTTCCATTCTCTTATATTTCATCTGTGCTCCTTGGTTTATCCTGTTCAGTTGTTTTTTGGCACAGTGAATGTGTGGTTGCACTTGTTCTGCACAAAATACACGTCAAATAATATGCGGCATGGCCATATGATCCAGCAGACAGCAGTATAAATCCCACTGAGTTGTACAGCCTTCCTTGGCATAGTACTGAAGCTTGCAGATATAGATGGCGGATCCAAAACGAGTCCTGGAGGGATATTTTAGCGCCAGGCTCACACCCAGCTGCCACAACTACACGGTTTATGAGTCTTCTCAGTTCTCAACCAGAGCTTGATGTATATGATGTCACATCAAGAATTTCTCTGAAAACAGCCAACAGTTTGCAAACTGAAGTGTCATATGAAAGCAGAGTAAGAAGGCTTAACTCAAGGATAACAATTTAAGAGCAAAAGCATCCTGAGGCAGAGCTTTCGCAAGCAAAACCTGCCACAGAGAGCAACATATGGTCAATCTGCACACACAACTCGTTCTCCTGACTTAAAGAAGGTGCACAGTTGCTGAACAGCATATGTTATGATTCAACAAAGTCACTTTGCATATTGATCAATAATATTTTCAAGAGTTTTATGTCTGTTATAAGATCACATTATCTAAAATTAAACTAGAAATATTTTGAGCATATACTAGAAAAAATGTAGTTATTATTTTTAAAAATAATTTCTGACCCAAATCTTTATGAGCTTAGGACTTCTCTGTGACTGCCTTTGAGTGTAAGAGAGCAGGTGTTATGTTAAGAACTGATAATTACAAGATACTTACAAGAAATATCATTTATAATTATATTTATAATTATAAGCATCATAACACATAAACACATGAAAACTGCTGGTTTTCATGATGTAAAAAGGATGATTTTTATTACCAAAATGGGTTACTGTTACAGCTATCAAAATATATATTTGGAATGTCACATTTGTTATAATGTTTCAACAGTGGCCTATTAAAATAAAAATTAAACAAAATCCAAATGAACCAAAGATAAGTCCACTGAAACTGAGGGGAAAAAATCAACTTTGGTGTAATTTAAAAGATCAAAGGAATGGAAAAATAAACACATAAAGGCGATACTGAACTACTAATTCACCTCTTTTTCCTAATCTTTCTGTCAGCT
Source organism: Scolopax mira (assembly GCA_004320125.1). Classification (NCBI taxonomy): domain Eukaryota; kingdom Metazoa; phylum Chordata; class Aves; order Charadriiformes; family Scolopacidae; genus Scolopax; species Scolopax mira. The sequence goes on from BJBW01010151.1 coordinate 87,304, forward strand.
CAGCATTTGAATTGGACAGAGGTATTAGTATTAACTCAGTGTTTGTATTGGATTAGAACATTCCTGACTTTGTTACAGAGTACAAGGTAAATATTTTAAACAGGCCCTTATCAGAATCTGTTTTCTTAATGGCATTGATATTTGTACATTTTTCCCTGCTGCCTTAAAATACATCCAGGGTTGAACAAGCCACTTATAAAACCTGTATCAAGGTAAATATTGTAAGTAAATCAAGGTAGATATCGTTTGTGAGGGTATTGTAGCCTAATTTTCTGTGTCTGTGTGGTAATGTAATTCAGAAAGGACTCCAGGTTTAGCTGAGTGAGCATGAGGAAGAGTCAGTCCTTTCTATTTTGTTTGATTGCACTCATAGGGTTAATTGCAGTCAGTCATGCATTAGTTCATATGATTATATTCCTGAATAAAAAGGGTCTTGAAAAAGGCCAAGAATCTCTTGCTAAACACATCTTAATACTGCTCTGACCAGCATTAACGTTGACATTTGGTGTTCTAGGTAACAATATGCAGAACATAGTGGAAATATTCCCTGAAAAAATAATAAAAGTCTGATTTCCATTAATCTAACTGTTGTTATTGTTATTGAAGGAATGACATCATGGAGGGTTGTGACAGGGGAGCAGACTCACTCTGGTTTCCAGGAATGAGGGTTTATGTCTTATCTGAAAGACTGTGTTGTCTTCCTTTTCCATAGCATATGGGATATTTGGCAAAAAACTGTCTTTTGCTAAGGCCCCAGCGGGTGAGCATTTAAAGCAATGTAAAAACCTGCAGTTGATCATCTTCTCCAGAGCCTTGAGAGAGTGAAAGATGTTAGAAATGTTTCATAAAACTAAGGTAAGAATCTTTCAGGTTCACGAAGTATACAGAACATAGGCTACGTGGTGTAATCCAGATGTAACTCAGACTGACACTTTTATATAGAAAGTCTTTTTCCTACTGACAGAAAGGAAAAATAATTCCCAGAGAAATCTTTAGCAGCTTCATAGCATACATTGTTTTTGTCTTTTTTTGCCAGTAACTAGTCTGGATTTTATTGTGCTGATATAGTCAGGAAATGCAATTGTTTCAGCTACAGAAGTACAAAAGTGACCTCAGTAAAAAATGTTAATGAAGATTCACTCTTATTGGAAATCAGACAGAAGAACTGCATTGGGAGAAGACACGGGAAGAAACACTTTTTCTCCAATCTACAACTCCCTTGTAAGTCCTGGGAAACCGTTATACCCTTTATTCAACAGACACGAGTGAATTTCCCCGCTTCATGGTTTAGGACCTATGCTGGAAAATTTGTCTCATGTACACCCCAAATTTTTAGCATCTGGAAAACAAATAAAGGCAATGCAAAATATATTTTTAACGCTTTCCTTTTTTTTAAGCCAATACAATATTTATAGAGGAGGAAAAGAATCATCCTACAATTTTCAGGAAATAGCATTTATGAAGATCTTCTCATACACAACAAGGTATTATTTCTGTCCTGGGATACTGCATCACAAGCATTTTATTGTGAACAATTTATAGGCACTGTTTTCTCTCTGTATATTTATTTATTGCACTAAATTCATTGATTACTGTTTTGTCACTGTTTTGAGACCTCATGCAAGATAACACTTCAGTGGGCTACATGCCCTGAAAAAGTGTCTCTGCAGTGCTACTTTACATTAAATTTATTATAAACAAGGAAGAGCTATCCCTGGACCAAATAGTTTACTTAATCATTAAGCCATAATTCTATCAACATACTGCATATCAAAATTCATGAGGACTGGAGGTAAGGGAAAGAGAAAAGAAACCATAAAGAAAGACTAAAGCATTCTGATATGCTATGGTAAAATTAAGATATCCATTCTTAAAATCTATGTTACTGTTTAAGCCCAGATGTACACACAGATTCAGATGACTAACTCTTTTTAGGTAACCTTGATTCAAATGGTAATTATGGAAGACAGAATTTATGTACAGAATTAGGCTGAATAGTTAACTACAGGTATACTGATGTCAGCAGATATGGAGGTAAGATTTTCTTGACTAATTTCAGAGGGAATTTTATGAAATAAATGCAAGGAGAAGCCTGATAGAGATAGAAACATTATCAGTGGAGTCTGCCATGATTGCTTGAGATTATGGAACAAGCAGAAATGGGAGACAAAGAAAAAAGTAGCTTGGCAGGGTATCAAGACAACAACAGCTGTCAAAGGGAGGTAATAGGCAGGAGGGTGATGAACAGCAGTAACGAATACAGGGAAGAAGTGAAACTAAGTGAGGTGTCTGGTCTTGGCCATCGTGAATTTAAGCTTGTGGATTAATATTAAGCAGAAATATTTGAAAGGCAGTGTATAGTGTAGAACTAAAGAAGAGGCATGTCTGAAAAGACAAATTTGTGAGTTATGTACTTGAAGACCTTATTTGGAATAAATGGAGAGAAGATTCCTCAACAGAAAGAAATAAAGTGTGCAAAATCCTTCATATTTTCCATCAACATCTCATGCAGGATCCAATTATGTGTAGATAAATATCTTGGCTAATTTTCAGCTTTGGGCCTGACTATAAAGGGTGCTACTGAAATAAAATATAATAAAACTTAAGTTGGTTCCTTTTGTGATTGAAATGATCTCCTACCATGCTACATGACATGGAAGCACTTTAATGCATATTGTATTTAGATGTGGGTATGTCTGTAACCTACGTGTAGGCACCAAGCTTGAAAACTGTCAATTGCCAGAAATTTAATGGTAAATTCACAGAGAGAGATAATCCCTTTTTCCAGATTAATGGGTAATTAGAAGGAACAGTTGAGTTCTCGGGCTAAGAATCACTGGTTTATAAGACATACTACTGGTTTATAAGAAGCTAGTTTGCTTTATATAGCACTGTGATTAAAGCACATATTGACAAGGATAGTTGCAGTGATTTATTTTTTGGAGAATTTTTTGTTTTTTACATGCAGACTACGTTTTTTGGAGACTCTGTAAGAGCTTTAGGAGTTTAAATTTTCATGACATACAAAGAATAGTGTACATCCAATACATCCTCAATGGCAGACAGATAAGTGCTTGATATCCTTACATGGCACAGGTTCTTTGAATTTCTAATCTGTATTCCTGTTCACTTTTTTCTTTTTTTCTTTTTACTGGTTATGTTGTTAGATAGAAAATAAAGCACTAGCTGTCAACAATGTATGTTTTCAAAAGAAGCATAGATAAATTATGTCTTCATTTGTACTAGCACAGACTTAACAAGAGAATTATTCAGAGATGCAGCTTGGCTATGTTCCCATGGCTGTTTTTTCTCTCACTGCAGGAGCACTTTTATTTTCACATCTTCTGTCGGAGTCTAAAGAATAATCAATCAGTGGCCTATGGGATGTGTATTCTGCAGTCTTAGTTACAGTTTAAATTCTGTCAAAAGCTGATTTTCCAGGGAAAATTCTTGAGCTGATTTTTAATCACACCTATTTAAGTTTTTTTAGGTTTTTTTAAAAGACAGATGTTTCATTTTTAAAAAAGGGGCTAAGACTGTGATGGAAACTGAATACATGACATCCCAAAAATGTTTAACTCTTCTCTGAGTCAGTATGGGTAATTCCATAGAGTTCAAAGGCAGCTGACTTAGAACTTTTTATAATGTAGAAAAATGACACATTAAGTTATATACACATTACTTAAAAAAAAAAAAGAATATTGTTCAAGAAAAGGTATAATCTAATATGTCTCTAAAGACATATGTAAAGGTAAATTTCAGTCCAATGTTCCAGCCTCATAGCAATTGGGGTTTGGGTGAGGAAGATTTTAATGAAAAAGTTGTTTCACCAGGTGGATTTGGAAATATTTTTCCATACAGTTTTGACCCACATTAAAAAGATGAAAAGTATCTTGCAAAGGTCTTTGAGGAGAAGCTTCTCAGGGATATCAAAAAGAACCATTTTACAATTCTCCATTTACTTTCATTTTTTAGTGATTAAAAGGAAAGCCAATGAAATGTATGATGAGACCAAAAAAAAAATTCATGATTTTTCTTTTGTCCAAACTAGCAGTGCTACCTGTAAGAATTATTTATATAAAATGATTTAGATTTACAGTTCACTTATCTCACCAAAAATCTTCTAACCTACATGAAAGAGTACTCAAAGACTGCTTTTTTTTTCCTCAAAAACTGTGCTGAGAAAGTTGTAACTTGGCTAAAATCCTAAGTTTTTAGCTTCTTTCCTGTGGTGTTCCACAATACCTAAACCATTATAATTCCTTGCGTAGCTTCTAATTTCCATTTCCACCTGCACTGTGTTTTCCTTCTTTGTTCAAATGAGCTGTGGAAGGTGATTTATGGGATCCAACCATGATGTAATGTTAGACATCAAAACTGTGGTTGTGAGATAGTCACATGTAGACCAGGGCAAATGGTGACAAAAAAGTGACAATAACGTGAACTGAAACACAAATACATATCTTTACGAATGCTAAACCATGTTAATGGTATGTTATAATACAAAATAAATGTAAATATAAATTTTGAAAATTCATCGGAAATCTTTTTAAAAATGAAAAAAAATCTTTATAATTAATAAAAATTAATTTAAAATAATGTCTAAATATAATTTTTTCCAGTGCAAACCTGTATAACATTTGCCCATAAGAATATCAGATTGAAGTTTTCCATTGAATTTACCTTTTTTATCTGTAGATTTGGCAGACTTCGTTGGCAGCAATCCTTACCATGCAAATATTTCTACTCAAAGCATCTTGATTTCAGGCAAAAGTACTGTATGGAGAAAATATATTACAAGCCATTACACTGTATGCAGCCTATTGTGCTGATAGTCTTTGTTTTTTATGGCACCTTACCTGTATGTTTTGATCTAAGCAAGAAAAAAGAAGTGTATCTAAGGAAGAAAAAAGAAGTGTACCTATGGAACAAATTCCAAACGCTTTAATCCAAACTCTTGAACTGACAAGGGAGGGGATTTTTATGAATGTCTTAGTAACTGAGGCAGAATTCCTGATCTGCTTGACAACAAACCAGCCAAACATGAGACAAATCTATGGAAAACAGGCTTAATTAGCTCCACTGATTACTGGATTACTTGTGCTGGCAATGTGGATTTGCAGTTTTCTTGCAAGTAGCAACAGGAGATCAGAGAGTAAATCTAGTGGCTCTGGAGAAAAACTCAGAAGCTATGAGGAAATTATGAGGTTTAGTGACCTGTATTCCTTAGAAATGGCCATTGCCTATATTCATTGGTACCGGACTTCTCTGTAGTTTACCAGAAAATTCCCTATCCTTTGCTGAGAGTATTAAAAGCAAAAAGTGTTTCTGTAGCACTTTGAATTCAGAATACCAAAGATATCCTTCTCCAAAAGAATTAGATTCTGTTCCAATTTCAGGCTTTCCACTCCAGGACAGAGACTGCAGGCATTTTATAGGAAAGCATTCTTGCTTGTACTTTTCATATAAAAAAGTCTAATCTATATAAAAATAGTCATATTGCCCTTCGACTTTTCAAACCTATTCTTATTTATTTTTATTTTTTTTTTAATATCTGAATCTGAATCTGAATTTGCAAACTGTGTCCTTTAAAAGCCTGACTAGGATTTTAACCTTACCTACTAACTATCAGTCTTTATAAAAACTAAGTCTAGTGACGTCTTACCTGTTAATAGCATTTAGCTCAAATCCAAAGAGTGAAAAATGGTTTCCTCATCACATAATCCCAGTGGAAATTTCTGTGAACACATTGTCTTTGGCATCTTCTATGCAGATATTATCTTGAATTGTTATTGCTACAGATACATCTGCTTTATAGAGAATACCCTAGACTCTCTTATAAGTATCTCATCTTCTGTTTTTATTAATCACCTCTCACCTCTCATTAAGCATTTACAAAGTTCTATCCCAGGTAAAATAGAATTTTAAAAGTGAATTGGTCTGGAAAATGTATTGCTAGCTTTTAAAATTCACTAGCTGTCTTGTGACATCTCCACTGAATGTCTAATTTATTTCTAATAACCTGCAAGGGGATCAACTAGCAATACTCTCCCTGTGCTTGCTGCTACAGCTGCGTGTAATTTGAGGATCTAGAGACAGCCAGAAATCTTGGTAAACCTTGTACAGACATGCAAATGCATCATCACGCCATGCCATTGGTCTTTTAAACATGCTGAATAAAAACAGCAGCAGCCTTCAACAGCCAATTTCTTCTGCCAGTGAAAATAAACAAATAAATAATATTTTCTCAGGAAAACTGATTGGTGTATGATCAAGGGTGAATAACACATCGATCTCTGTAATACACTGCCATGGTCAGGATTCCCATTCATCCACTTTCTGAACCTGTGGGCAAGCAAATCAATTACATGTTTACAGCTGGGACTACTTCCACTGTAAATCTGAATTCAGGCTCCTAACTTTTAATAGCTCTTTCTGTACTTCCAATTTTTTGAAGGCAACAGACTTACTGAAACTAGGGAACTGATATGAAATAAGCTATTCCTTGTTCTCTTTTAAAAGTCTACTGGGAATATGCAACCCTGTACTCTTTACAGATATAAGGAATCCTGCAAATTCAACACAGATCTCCACTATAGCAATTCATTACAGAAGCCAAGGTATTGTTGATTTCAATCTTTTCATAATTATGTTCCTTCCCTTCATGCAAGTGGAGATTTTTCCATTACAAACATAAAACACCAGCTAAAAATTATATTCTAGGCATGACATTCTCAGTTTCTCAGTGAATCCTTCTAGTCACCCTTGATTCTTGATGTCATGTCCTAGAGATGCTTACAGAAAATCCAGTAATGCTTAAAACAAAAAAAAAAACCCAAACCAACCAACCAACCAACCAAACAAACAAAAAAAACCAAGTAGTGCAATGACTAAGTTATAAGAGGTTGAGCCAGCTTGTCTCAAAGAATATTTGGGTTGTACTGAGGTTCCCTGCTTCAGAAGCTCTGGTGATAATAGCAAATAGATTGCAGTGTGTTGCATTTCTAGGATTGTAACATATAGAAATAAAGTAATAATAATTATATAAAGTAATATATAAACTATATGAACTACTATAATTAGAATCTGAACCTCTACTAGGAATGAATGAATATAGACATTTCCAGCAGAAGTTAAATATCTAACTATGCCAGCAATTAATTCTGTTGTGCCTTATTGACGTCCTTGTATGGTGCTTGTTAGATTATCACATTGCCTTAACAGTATTTCATATCCCCTAACTATGACCATGTAAAAGCCCAGTGTCAAACCTAAACTGTTTTTCTAAGTAACCTTTCAATAGCCAGTAAGGCTTGTTGACCAGGGCATAATTCACTCTGTTTATATTCAGCACCTATTTTAATACAGGTTGACATCACCTGAGAATGTTTCCCCATGGGTTATAGAGCGATGGATGAATTTAGATTTAACAGCTGGCTTTTAGATAGCTAAATGAGTTAACATCAGCCATGCCAGAAGTGTGCATTCTTCTATTTTCTTCCTAAAGGAAGGAATATATCCTGTGACATATGCATTTTGGATGTATACAGTTTTTATGAGTTTGTTTTGGCTGGTGGTTATGTTTTCTCAGTTTTGCTTTCATATTTTAATAATAGAAAAGAAAATAAATTAAAGATATACCCTTACACCACTGCCACAATATTATTATTTTTTCTGGTTTTTAGGGAACAGATGAATTTTAAAGTCAATATTATGCATATGAACATGCACTGAAGATTTTTTGGATGCTGGAGTTAACTATAACCAAAAGCACTAATAAGCAACAGGATACCTGTTAGAAACAAAAAGAGCACATGTAAGTTCATTGTGTTTTTATACCACTCTATGCCATATATAAGTAGTGCATTTCACTTGCTAATTAACAGGAAGCAAAGAAGTTTTAGAGATGAGAAATATACACACTCTTTAGTTTTATTTTGCCTGTGACAGGTGATTCATTATTTGTTAGTAACATGCATTTTTTTCAAAGGAAGTCGTTCATGTTGCTGTTTATTGCTCTAACAAAGGTTTTACTACTTTATAAATTTTTCTACACTAAGCAGATTATTTCTGTTTTGGCCATGGCTTTAGATACTTGCTGCTGGCAGCTGATGTCTCAAATAATCGAGCTTTTAGGCACAAATTTTCTATACTATATAAAATTTGGAGAGATGTTCTCACCTGGACTCAGGGGAAGAGAGTTAGGAGCATGAAGTGCTCTGTGTAACCACAGCCCTCATGGAGGCAAATCCTACTTGGTTGAGTAAAACCCAGGTGCTGGCTCTGTCAGTGCAGTTCTGCTGCCCCATTACGAGTGGCTGGCAGCTGTAAGGGATGTTAAGATTTAGCACTGCAGGCAAGAACTCAAACCCAGATGTTAAGGGGTCAGTTCCCATCACTTGCACGTAACCAGCAGTGAGGACTGCAGTAGCCTCACTGCTCACGCAGCTGTCTGAAGTCACAGGCTGGAGACCACACAGGAAATATTAAACAAAGAGCTGGATAGTATCTTTGGTAGGATAGGGCTGTTCAGTTCTCTCTTGTGCAACACTGCCTAAATAGATCCCCAAGTTCGTGGAGCTTGAAAAAGAATTAATAAAGAAACAAGAGATGGTGAGGATTTTTTTTGTCATTGTGATGGAAGACATTGACATTCTGATCTCTAATGCCAGGCGTGAGTGTGCAGGGAAGCATGAGCAGCCAGGTAGAACAGGTCAAAAGGCACAGCCCCTTCTTCCAGCGAGTGCTCTCTTCACTACGTGCAATGGCCATGGTCCTATCACCTGTACCTTGTATTTTACTGATGATCTGGTTGAATTAGAATGAATAGGGAGCCTGGGAGGGCAGAAGGTTAGGCTGTCCAGGAAAAACTTTTGTTTAGAAAGAACAAAGTAATTTAACATTTTTAGGCAGAGCTTTCCTGAAGATCTTTCAGAAAAGGACTAAGCAATACATCCAATTCTTCTCCAGGAATGATGAAGTCTTTGACTATTTTAAGAGTTATTAAGCTGTCAGCAGCTGGGAGTTAAAAATCTGTATCAAAGGCAGTACACAAATATCAGTTGTGTGGTTTGCATTTGATTCTCAGAAAACAGCTGTGAATTCAGGAGTTTTTCCATCAGAGACAGAGAGGCCTTCTTTGTCAGGGGCCAATATTTCATTGAAAGTAACTCAGGAGAGACCATGACATAATAATTTGAACATGTGATTATTTTTAGGGAGCTTAAAGTGTAATTTGATTGCTACATATGTATAACAACCTTATCTGGGTGATAATCAGCTATTTTCTCCCATAAAAGCTGATAAAAAAAAATTATTATACAAATATGTAGAAGTTTTCTTCCAAAATATTGACTTTAATTTAGAAAAGTGAACTGCAAAATATATTGAGGTTAGCTGCCACCACAGTTGAGAACTAGTCCCCTGTGGGAGACAACTAATTGCTTGGAGACAACTTCCTGCTGTGAAGTTTTTCATTGTAACAGCCCATGCAGTATAAAACACAGAAAAATAACAGTTATTTATATTCTTGGTATTCTGTGGATATAATGCCTCCAGATATTGCCTAGCTACTGTTTGAACATGAAAAATGCTTTCCCTTCAAGAACAAAATTTGGTATTTTTACTGTCAACTTGATTAGATGATACTGAAAAGAGACCATGTAAACAAATACTATGAAACAAATACTGTTATTCCCATGCCTGAATTTTTTTAGATTTTTCACTAAAAGCTACAATAGCGATGAAGTACTCAGGGCACAATCAATTGTTTCCTGATGCTCTCATTTTTCATCTAAGACTAGATCTCTGTCTTCCAAAAGCTAAAAGGAGAATTATAATAGTTAAAAGCACATGACGGATAAAGAGAATAGATCCCAATAGTCCGCAAAATTAATCACATAGCACTATTATCTTATTACAGTTCTAGCAAATGGTAATTTGCATGTAGTCCTCTTTCTTCTACTTCACTTTTAATTACACGTGCCATATACTGCCAAGTAGGAAAAGAAACTGCCTTTCTTAGGGACACCCCATATTGCCACTCATGCATAGGTTGGGATAACTCCCTGTCAAGCAGACCTCTCCCTCATAGAATCATAGAATTGTCTAGACTGGAAGGGGCATTTTAAGATCATCTAGTCCAACCATCTAACTAACTCTGATAAAAAAGCTATCACTAAACCATGTCTCTAAGCACTATGTCAACCCACTTTTTAAATACCTCCAGGGATGGTGCCTCAACCATTTCCCTGGGCAGCCCATTCCAATGCTTAATAACCCTTTCAGTGTAAAAATTTTTCCTAATATCCAACCTGAACCTCCCCTGGCTGTAATCAAACCCTTTTTCAATTCTCTCTGCACCCTAGGGTAATTGACAGGGAGAAAAGAGGAAGAAGTAGTTAACACTTTTTTTCTTATTAATTTGAGTTTCACAAGTTAGGACGAAATTAAAGTAATCAGAGAATAAAATTTAAATATAATGGAATTATATGATAATAAAATCTATTACAGAGGTCATTTCCTCTTGACCTATCACCTGTTCCTTGGGAGATGATACTGACCCTCCCCTTCTACACCCTTCTTTCAGGGAGCTGTAGAGAGCAATAAGGTCTCCCCTCAGTCTCCTCTTCCCCAGGCTGAACAACCCCAGCTCCCTCAGCCTCTCCTCATGAGACTTATTCTCCAGACCCCTCTCCAACTTCATTGCCCTCCTCTGGACCCTCTCCAGCACCTCAACATCTTTCTTGTAGTAAGGGGCCCTCCATCAGGTCCTTGTGGTCCAGCAACCATTTGTTGAAAAAAATGTCCAAACTACTTCCCAAAAGCCAAAATAGGATGTCCTTCATCCCGTATGTGATCGTAGAACACATGATTGACTGAGCAATCTGAAGAAATAAGATTTCTCTTATTTCTTCTAGAATTCTCCTAGAATTTGTCTAAGTTTTGGAACAAAGGGTCGATCAGTTGATATAGCTAAATATATCTTATATATGCTTGTTATATTTCCTCGGGTGTACTTGTGCAAGAATATGTCAGAAGAGAATTCATTCTGACATTGGTTGACAATTTTCTTTTTTTATTTTAGTTTTCAGTGTGCATGAAATTGAGTCAGATACCTTTTTCATTACCTCAGGAGTACACCTTGCTTAGTTTCATGTTTGCAAAAGTTTTGCAAACACTGTATCTTTTGTGGTTTTGCAAATACCTCCTGCTTTCACTTTGTGTGTATTGATAAGCTTACCTCAAAAAGACCTGAATGCAAGAACTGTAGGAGGCATAATTCATTACTGTTATTACATTGGCAGCAGCTATGAATTTTACCTGTCAGTTTTATAGTGCATTTCAGGAGTTACAGATTGCTGGTGCTCATCTTGCTAAGGATGCATGGAAAATGTGTTATCTTGCTAAACATCAGAGGGAAAGGAAGCTTTTGGATGCAGGTAGAAATTCTGCCATTTGCTTTGGCACAATCTCAGCTAGTGAACAGTTCTTTTAATGATGTTGTGATGCCATGATCTAAGTGGCTATTCCAGTTATTCAATAACCCTCTGAAATTTTCTGAACACTAACTTTGACTGTGCGCCTAGAAATGTATCTCCTCCTTGACCACTTAAGCACTATAGAATAAATTCACTTTCTTAATTTACATCTAGAGTGATGATAATCTTAGCTGTGCTTGATAGGCAACACAAAGTTACAGATGTCAGGTGATCTACCAAACAATCTGCAAACTTTTTATAAGAAAGTGGCTATTAAAGATGATATAACTATGTAAAACTTTGTAGGAAGCCATAGAACTCAAATGAGATTGGTTTGCACTGAGTTCAGGCCTACATCTCCAGAACTGTCCATAATTCAGTGTCAAAGTTCAGTGATTTCAGAAAATACTTTAATCCTTACCTGGACAGTGTTACAGAGACCTGTATAGAGGTTTCTGCAATCTGTATGGCATTGCTGGGCAGTCACTGTCTGGTGAACACTAATTTTTCTGCCTGAAAATACCAAATCAAAATGGGGTCCCTGAAGAGGAGATGGCTGGGTGGGGCTGCCTCTCCTCACAACTTAACCACTGCTTCACTCCTTCACATGAATCTCAAAACTTTCCTTTAATCTTATTATGTTTAAGGTGTTCACATGAAAAGTCACACAACTGCAAATTGTCATTCGACAAAAAAATACTGATTTTATCCCATCATGTTTATGTCATCAGTGCAGCTGTACAAAGAGTACTTTGGTACAGACACCAGAAATCAGCTGGAAATGAAGTGTCACTCAGCTAACCATGTCACTTGTTCAGCTCATGAGCTAAAAAATATTCTGATGTTGTTCACAGAAGGGGAATAATACTTTGCATGTGTTTCACATATCGTTCTCTTCCTTGTCACAGCAGCTGAATCTGAACAACATCTTGTTTAATTGTTCTGCACAATTTCTGAACATATGAAGTTATTTAGCTTTTGTCCCTATGCATCAGTACACCAACTTTTAGAAAACAAAAAATGTTGGGGTGGGGTAAGTTATCAATGTAGTCAAACTAAGTATGTTTTCAACCAAAATCAGTTCCTGACTATCCAGCTTCATTCAGCTGTCATCAGTGATAAGCTTTGAAATGTTCAACAAGCTGTTTCTTTCATAACCACAATACCTTGGAATATTATCATTTTTACATTTATCAGCATGTTGAACTTAACTGAATTTTTTTCCTTTAGGAGCAAGAATAGGCATACTTTCTCCGTGTAACACAAACAGCTGTGGGCTTTCAGAGCTTCAGAACACTGTGTTTGTTTGTTATAAAAGAAAAAGCATATGTAGGAATTGTGAAAAAGCAGCTGAAAGATGCATTTAATTCATAGCAGATGCTGCATAAAATGATATCATATTTTCTCAAGCAGAAAAGCAAGAGAAATCTTAAATCCAATCAATAAAAGACAATGCAAATTTGTTTAGTATGTGCAGTCCTTGCAGGAATACCATATATAGTCATAAACAATAGACATCTATAGACAACAATTATCTTTTGAATTTGACTGATTAGTCACTCTAAAAATACTAGCCTGAGCAGTTGTCCTCTGCTTTCAGTAGCCCCTGAAAGAACAAAAAAGCACAAAAAACTGTAACCAAACCTTTTTTTAATTCTCTCTGCACCCTAGGGTAATTGACAGGGAGAAAAGAGGAAGGAGAATGGTAAACACTTTTTCTCTTATTAATTTGAGCTTCACAAGTTAGGACGAAATTAAAATAATCAGAGAATAAAATTTAAATATAATGGAATTATATGATAATGGAATCTATTACAGACAAAAATAATCACAGCGGAAAGCCCCATTGTGTAAGAAAATAAATAAATGAATAAACCTATGAAAGCTAATAATAGGGAAGTAAGAATGAGAACAGAAAAAGTATCTGAACTAGTATAAAAACCATTTTCACTCATCCATAGAATGCTATGCATAGAATAGCATTACAAACATCTAAGATCCATTCACTAACACCCAGCAAGGAAGGAAGGAAGGAAGGGGAAAGGAAGATAGCATATAGTAGTAATCTTAGTTGTTTGGTAATAAATCAAGATTCACAGCTCATCTTTTATCTTAAAAGCTACACAATCCTTTTTATTTTTACTTTAAAATAGATATGTACTGTGTATCAATGAAGGAATGCATAAGATATAGAAGATACATCTTTATCAGAAGCTTGTGGATGCCTAGTCTGATTTATGTGAGTTGCAATAAACCAACTCTTTGACACAGGGCCTGGTAGAATTGAGGTTGTAAGTATGAAAACACTCATGGATTTCTCTGTGTTCACCTGAACATAGAGATGTCTATTGCCTAACTGGTACTCACTTTCACTTTAGTGTCATCTAGATATATTAGTGTAAACACATCTCCTTGAGAATATTCCCTAATATGTCAGTTTTCCAGTTGTTACATTTCTCTTGTAGTACCAAATTATCATGTTCCTTCACAGAACCTAGGAGCTGTCTAAACTTTTTGGCTTAAGACTGTGGATTTTTTTCTTTCTCATATGATTACAAAAAGTCAAAATTCAAAAATTATGTGGTTTTGGTTTGTTTTGTTGGGTTTTTTTTAGCTAACTGCTGAGAGTTTTAGTTAAGAGCTGTTTTTCTGCTTTTTAGGTATGACCATATAACACATTTCCTCAAGTCTGACATGAGATGCACTCTCCTGCCTCAATTCCTTTGTTGCTTCCACCTGTTGCTCCAAGAACCCTTATCCTGGAAAACTTTAGTCTTCTGTGAGCCCATAGGACTCCTTAAATTTCATTTTGGTTAAATGTATACAGAAGAAATACTGTTTGACATGGTGTGTTTACTAATTTGAGCTTTTCTTTCTCTCTCTTGGATAAGTTTTTCAACTATGAGAAAGGTCCCCAGTGTAATTCAGATTTTGGAAAAAAAACACACTATAACAGTTTGTGTACAATAGCAATTGAAAATGAGCGTCTCAGGGCTCATTAAACTGGGATATATTCAAATGGTTTCCAAATAACTTAAATAATCTGAGACTTTGCCTGTTGGATAGCTGTCAAATGTTGAACTGGAATAAAATGAGAGATGATCAGGAAAATCTAATTTAGTTTTCCTTAGACTAATCATAGAATCATAGAATTGTTAGAGTTGGAAGGGACCTTAAAGATCATCTAGTTCCAATCCCCCTGCCATGGTCAGGGAAACCTCCCACTAGACCAGGTTGCTCAAAACCAGATCCAGCCTGGACTAGAACACTTCCAGGGATTGGGCATCCATTACTTCTCTGGTCATCTACTCACCAAACTTCTATATTTGCCAAATGTAAATAAAGAAACACTTTGTTCTACTTTTTTTTTTTTTTTTCCTCTCTCCAGCATACTGCCAAAATTATGTTGAAACATAATTTCTTTGAACAGATTTTAGACACTGATTCAGAACATGATGCCTTGGGTGAACAGACATGAAGAGTATTTGGTCCACAAATGACCAAGTTGAGCACGTGCTAATGCTTGGAAAGTATGCATTCTTGCTGTGTGGGAAGTGGGAAATGTAAAAGGTTCAAGTTGCTGGCTCTCAGCAAAAATCATAACATGGCAGTAGTTATATTATTTACTTGTGTTTTACTTTGCTTTATTGGTGTTCAATTGGGTTTGGGTTATGCTAGATATAATTCCTACTATAAAGCAAGTCTCTTATAAAATACTATAAATTTTTATGTATAATTTTTGCAGGTGTCATTTTTTTTTTTTACACTGGAATTAGATAGTCCGTGGTCTAGAATATTCAGTTAAAACATGCAAACAGTATTTCTTCCATTCTGCCATGGTATCATCCTCTAGCAATAGCTCATTGAGCAGATTTTTCAGATAATATTGACATATTGTATCTGAAACTAATTTATTACTGTCACACATTAATTAATTTAGGGGAATGAGAAGTTGGTTTGAACTAAAAGTGGGATCTTCATATTAAAAAAAAAGTTAAGTCAAGATTTTTTGTCAGTGCCAATACTTTTCTCTCAAAAATCAAAAGGTTTTTGAAGGCAACCTATTCTTAAAAAACCTCTGTTTCAACAGCTTGCCATTTTCCAAAGGAAAGTTTTTCATCCCAGAGTTCCCCAATAGCTCTAAACATTTGTCTAGTGTTAGGCCAGCACACATGGGAAGTGTTCATTTCCACTGGCTGCATGAAAAATTGGTTTCAGGACACAGATGTTTGCAGTACAATAAAACTACTAATTTGTATTTGAGTATTAACTTCTTTTCAGATCTTCCATTATGGAAAAGTATGCTTTCTCCAATTTTCCATCTTCCCTCTTTATAACAACACCAGTTTGCTTTTCATGCCAGAGTTACAGGGTCTTTAAGAATCCAAGTTAAACAAATCCTGAGCTTTTCAGAAGTTTTATCAAAAAGTCAACTTTTCCATATAGCCAAAAATGCACATTTCAGGATTCCATCCATTCAGTAAATTATATTCCACTTTATGAGTACCTGTTAAGGAATAAATAAATAAAAAAGGAAAGAAAAGTTGTTCCATAGAAAAAGTCAACTTTGTATTCTGTGTAGTTCACAACACTCCTGGGTATTTCACATTCCATTCCATTAATAGCCTGCATTGTCAATTACTTAATGATCCCAACTTCAGTAGGAGTTTCACATTTCTCAAGGAAGGTGTTGCAACTGGATTTTTTTTGTCTTGGGCATGGTGCAGGCCCTTAAGAGCATGATTTAATGTCTCTTTCAATTATTTTTTAATGTGTTTGAGCTAGGGTTTTTATGTAATTCCATTGTGATTTAATGATTAAACATGTGTACTTAGGGTGAAACACACAGATGCCACTACAAATTTGACACAGATTCAATGAAGTTGGGATGTCAGTTTCTGGCCAGGTAGACCCACAGAAGGGAGGAAGGGCTACTTCATTCTTCACATGAAAGACATCATTGGATTATGTAGTTCTGCTGGGTTGAGTAGGGCTCTGAATTGATGTGACATTTCTTATTATTTTTCTTTGGCAAAGAGGTCAAAAAATGGGCTCAGCAGATGGAAAATGCTTTCCTCCACTTTCCTGTTTCTCTAGATGTGAAGAATGGTTACTCACCACATGTTGAGGGACTGGCATAAAAATCTTTCAATGGAGAAAATTTAATTTTTTTTTTACAACATTACCGAGTGTCCTTCCTAATCTCTAACAGTTAATTTTCCCATTATAAAGTCTCATGAAGCCATGCAACTAATTTTGAATTTCTACTTGTTGGAGCTTTTTCAGTTTTTTTTCAGAAACTTCTCACATCAAGACATAATATCACTGAGAAGTTTTATTTCTGATACAGGGTGGAACATCTGAGGTTCCAAATGAGTTCAAAAATCAGGCTTTTAAATCCAGTTCTCTTTGCCTGCTATCATTTCTGGGGAAGCTCAATGACAAGATGTCCTGTTTTGTTTTATTGACTTCTCTAGGACCATTTCAGACCTGTTTCTGCAGTGAACAACAACTCTGATCTTCAGAATAATTTTCAATACATGGAAGTACCCTTTCACAGAACCAGTAGCTTTTAGAAGATGCCTTTCTGCACTGTACTCATAAGACCTTCTCTAACTATAAGATCACCCAATGTCTCATACAAGCACCACATCAATATTGTCTCAAGAGTGAATCATTTTCAAACATTGTTAATTCTGAGAATTACAGCAGCATTTATCTTTTTTTCCTGAAAGATCAAATTTCTATAGGTCTGAGGGAGAGACCTCTAGTCCAAGCAAAAACAACACCACTGGTAGCCAAGCTCAGTTAGTCCTTTCATCAGTGTTAATATGATTTGTCAGGCATTTTATTGCCTGTTTCATCATTAACAAATGTTGTGGCTACTTCTAAGAGCAAGTAGCAGAATTATGGTTTATGTGGAATCTGATATGTTTTGGGGGGTTTTCCTTTTTGGGGGTTATCATTTTCAATAATGATACATCTGAAAGTAGTGTGCTGATGAGTTGGTTTAATTCTCCATTATTTTAAAGCACGTTGATGCCAGGGAGGAGGTCGCTACTGTGCAAAATATTTGCACTGAATAATCTGCAAAACTGTTCCCATCGAATTATAATTAGATGTTACACAGTGAATCAGTTTAGCAAAGGTTGGTTGATGGATACAGATCTCTTTCCTACCACGCAGAAGATGATGGGCAAGATCCATGCCTGCCTGTAAAGAGTTTTCAAATGAGTCACGAAGATTGCTTTGGCAGCCAGTGAAAAAGATAGGATCTTTCAAAAGATGATCCTTGCTATCTGAGATACTGGTCTTCAGAGGCAGCAATTTATCCTTTGGAAGTGACCAGGGACTAGAGTAAAAAAGAACGGAAAAAAAAAAAAAGAGAAATCAGGTATCTAACTCACGAAGTTCTGCAGTTATTACACACATTGTTACTTCCTTCTCCTATGCACCTGACAATAAAGACAACATATCTTGTAAGCAAGATGATTTTTGTCATGTCTGCTTTGTACAGAAAATTGCAGAGATTTTTCACCACTCCAAATGATCTCAGAAATATTTCATGGTGACACCTGGTGCACTGTCACAAACTACATCTACCAGTGTACACATTAGGACTTTAACAGACATTAAGAAAATTGTAGCTCTGCTGAATTCAGTGTAGTGCATCTCTTTTAGCATTGATGGAATCTCATCCTCTGCACACACGATTTTTCCCCATTAAAAGCCAAGAATTTTAGAGTTAACTACAGAAAAAATTCTGTTTATTCTTGAACTGAAAACCAGGACAGATTTTGGATTTCCATGGGAAAATGATTCCCCAGTTGTAAAGAATCAATCCTGAAAGTTTTAACTGTAATTACTTCAGAATGGTATTGAGAACATACAAAATAATCCTCACATTTAAGCTGCAGAGATAAATCATCAGAACAAATCAGAAAATTGCCAAGGAAATATGTAATATAAGGCAAAGTTTCCTTCTTAAGTCTTTTACATGCATTCAAATACTGTTGAAGGAGGCAATTTTCCCTTACTTTTCATGGACACAAAGAAATTCCATATGGCAACAGGCTACTTGTGAATGAAGTCCAAATGTAAACCAGTGGGAAAGCTGCAATCACAAATCAATCAGACATGATTCCATTACGAAACTGCAGTTAATGCTTCACTGATTCATCACATCCTGACTAAGGATATTTCCACAGATGTTTTGAACAATGAGGAAGAAAACTCCACTGGGGTTTAGCAGGCAAATGGCCAGGTTGCACGTTTGGCGGGCGCTACAGCAGTGCTGTGTGGACGCCTCCACACAATAGATGGTTCCTCAGAGGCTTTGTCCCCCTCCCTACTACTCTGGCCACTTCATCTACATCTTTCCTCTCTTCCTCCCTACAGTCTTACTATTATTAACAGAAGCTTTTGTACCATTTGGAAAGACTTTCAGAGGTTACAAATCTTTGGGGGTTTAGGGAGGCTTTTTTTGCTTAAATGTCTTATCAAACAATTTCTCACAACCAAAGGGTTGGGAAGTCTCTGAGATAAAAATTGTCATTGCCCTCAATACATTGTGGAATCTGGACATAGCTTTACATTTACAAGTAGTAATTTCTGTTGAATGCATTTACAGATGAATTATAATCTCCACCTCTAATTAAGTTCCACATTGTCACCACAGATCTAAATTCTAGTTAAATGGTTCCATCCAGCTTTCCCAAACATTAAGTTTGATGTGCATCCATTATTTTCCAGCTCATACTACTTATGAATCATCTATTACCATAAATGAAAAAAAAAAACCTCTCAGAAACCAATTATTTTATAAACTCTTTTTCTAGATGATTTTACAGCAAGAAAATTTCTGTCCAAAAGTCTTTCTTCAAGGCATCTATAAAAAGGAGTATTTATATAAATATATTTATATTATCTGTCCGACCTTACCATCTACTCTTACATACTACATGGATCTTTATCTCTTACAAGCTATACTAAACTCAAAGATTCTTTAGAAAATGTGCTGGACCTTCAATTCATTTTAAACTGTGAACATTAATACATTATTTAACTCCTGTCCCTAGATTTAACTTGAATTGTTTAAACCTCCTAATGTTTCATGATCAGTCACCTACAAAGTGGGACTTTAGTTTCAACAACATTCCAGTCATTTTAGTGGAACATCTCCCTTCAAAGTATGGTTTTGTTTGATGCATTTTTCTCCTTTAAAATATTTAACTTTTCCAAGATCATTATAGTGTGACATCTAGACAATTGTTCAGACATAAAGCCACAATATGAGCTTTCATACCATACAAAGTTTAGAACCAAAGACAAGAATTTATAAGTGAAGATATTGCTTATCTCAAAACAAACAAACAAAAAAGTGATCAGAAAGACATCCAATCACCACAAGAAGTTGAAATAAATGCAGGAAAAAACCCCACAAAAGTAGCAGTCAGTGTTCAAATACTTACCTTACTGGTGATTTGGTTTGTTTTTTAAAATCAGTAAAAGAATATTATAAAACTATACTTGCATTTGTAAATAACTTTGCTGCTGTACCAAAACTTAACTACAGGTAGGTATCCATACTTCCCAACACATACAGAAATGTGAGGAGTACATTCAGGTTACTGTTTATTTTTATTTTCTAATTTTTTTGAAAAATACTATAATGTCTCTACACAGCACCTTCACAAAACTTGTTCTGTCACTGTAAAATATTTTTAAAAATGACCCAACAATGCAGTCTCCCCCCTCACTCCTCTTCCCCACCCCCCAAAAAAACCCCAGCCCAGCACCGACAGCCAGCCAAGTATTCATACATTTTCCAGTTTGTTATCCATGGACATTTTTTGTTATTGCATCCAAATCTCTAATAGAAAACAGACAGATATATTGCTAAAGATTTTCACATGCTAATAAACATAATTCAAGATGCCATTACATCACTTCCCAACAATATAAACATTTCTCATTTCAAGGACTAGGCTTGGGTAAGCACACTAAATAGTACCTGCTCTGCAAGCAAGCTCATTCATTTAAAACAGTAAGGCGTAAATCAGAATGAGTAGACTCCAAATCAGTAGTTGCATGATACTGGTTTAAGGTTGATGATGTTGCCTCACAGTTTGTGTAATAAACTTAGTTCTGGGTAACATCTAAATGACACTTTTCATGATACTTGGAAACCATTCCCAAGTCTTTGTAGAACAGTTATATTAGAAATGACCACCCAACAAAAAAGAAGGTTTTATAGCCTTGAAATATACAGAAAATTTACTTCATTGAGGGATCGCCTGTACATTACTGTAATGGATGGTCAATGGCTTATCCAAACTACCCAAACATAGAGAATGAAACGTGATCACAATCATTCATCTATAGTACCTCTGACCCACTAGCATGGGAACAACTGCCGCAGGTTTGAGAGAAGGCCAGCCCATACTAAACCGCAGGAGCAGACTCATCACCTGGCAGTCCAGTAGTATAATAGGAACCGGGTGAATGTTTTCATCACTCACTGAAATCAGCAATTTTGTGAGCACTGAAACTCTTCACAAATTCATATCTAATTTGTTAATGAGATCTGAATGAGGGTAAGAAAAGTTTTATTGTTTATATTCAAATGGTTTATTGAGACCACATGCAGTTATGTTTGATCTTTAAATATTTTCAGAAGGAAAAAAAAGCCAAATTAGCAATTTCATTTCAGCCAAAGAGAATGTTTTGTTAAGGTGGAACAAAAGTTTAGAGGGGCTCTGTTTTATAAAGTAATTGGAAACTTTTTCATTCTGGATCAGCGGAAATCACATGTTGAGTGTGTTTGGGTTTATACACCTAACCCAAAAGTCAGTTGTTTGCACAGCTGTATACTAGGAGCTCCTGGCAAATTCAAAGAATGCTCGCTACACCTTCACCCATTCTTACATCTCAGTCAAGCCTCCTCCACCATCCCCAAGGCATTACCCTTTACTCAGAATCTGCTTCATCTGTCTTGCTATAGGTTATCACATTTGAGCTATGTCTAAACATTGCAAATCCTTTATGCCAACCTGTGATATCCAAGTGGGGATTTCCTTATCTATCCACAGAAATAAAATTCTCTAAGTAGATTTTCTCATCTCTCAGACATTGTTTGAAATAGCCTTTGCTACAGCAAGGCAGTTGCATGTGTTAATTTTATCTCTGCCGATTTCCTTCTCTCCTATCACTCTGACCAAAGCATAAAATATTCAGTGTTTTGCTGTACTCTGAAAACTGTTGAGAGAAAAAAAACTTACCGCTTGCTCTTTTTCACTTGAAACACCAGTCTTCTTTCTATAACTGCTAGTGGTGGCAGCAGCAAGCCCTTTTGTGTTTATTCCCAGTGAACCATCCCCTTAGATACAACTGCCCCAGAAAAATCTAACCTCCTTAAAGACACAAATTTCCTAAAGCAAATCAATCACAGCCTTGAAAACACTTCAAAACTGAACGTTTCAGCACTGACTTTTCCATCTTATCTAGCTACTGTATTCCTATCACCCCTACAGCATGTGGGTTTGCTGACACTTGACTCATGGTCTCAGCTCTGTTCCTGTTCAACTTATTAACCCCATCTACTGAAAATATTCAATGCAGTTTTTTCCCAGGCATTTCCCAAAGAGACAGTGTTGATTATGACAGTTACTAAAGAGATCAGTAAAGTGCTTTCCATTCTCAGTAAAGTAATGCTCTTACAAATAGTTGTATTAGAAATGCAGTGACAAACGTTGTGCAGCCTGCTTTTATTAAGTTGAAATTGAATTAAATGTCCTCAAATATCTCTCTTCCTAATGGGGAGAGAAACACTGGTTGAAATGGTGACAGAATTGTCATTCGCTGATAGCAAAAGTATCTGAAAAGTGTTGATGTTAGAGAATAAATGCTCAGTTCACCAGACAGTAACTTGAGCATTTATTCATGATACAGTGTATAATGTCATTGTCCATTGCTTTATATACCAAATTTTAGTGGGACTTGGTGTGGTTTTGGTTTTCCTAAGCCAATTCTGGCTTAAAAGGATCAAAATTTGGCCATGCTTATCCAGATCATATGATCCAGAAACTTTCAGGAATGAGGGAAGCAAATGGCCTACATGTGGATTGGAGGGGCTTCCTGTGCATGGTTTTCCCCATGAAGATGGAGCAGCTCTTAGCTTTGATAGAAGCATCTAGATGACTCTCTAAACTGAGTTTTGTAAAACTTGTAAAAAACTTTTGTCACAAAAAGAAAAGTCTTGTAAAATTCTCCAACCTTTGATGCAATATGTCTTCCATACTCAGTATTTTGAAACATCTGTTTCAGTGCCTAGCTCTGAAGTCTGTAAACTAAATATTGCTCTATGTGCTGGAAAATATAAAGTGGAAGAGCATTAAGAATAATTGGATAAGTAAATTACTGGAAGATTCTGAATGTGGAAAAAGAGACAATATGTATATAATTGTTTCAATGTACCATGTAATTAGAGTACACTGAGTATCTGTAATTGCTTGACAGTGCAAAGCAAAAACATTTTCTATAATGCTGTCTGCTTTTCAAAATAAGGAACATATTTCACCATTAAAAGCAAGTTTTCCAAAATGTGAATTTTAAGACTATATAAAAAGAAGTTGGATCATATTTCTCCAATTTAATTCTTTATTTTTCACTTTTCTTTTTTTCAAGCTTAGCTATCTCTACATTAAGAGCAAATAATCTATTTAGCTTCACACTAAAACAGATGAGCCCTTCAGATACCATACTTTCATTTCAGGTGAACAAAGGAAATGTTCCGTATTTTATGCACCTACCTTAAAAAAATGGCCGAGAGAGTCAAAATGACTTCTCACTAAGAACCAGTAAATAACTATTTCTAATTGTAGAAAATATGTAAAGTTTTCCTTGTACTTTGAAAAAACTTCTGTGTTTGTTAGTTAGAAACAAAGCATTATCAAAGTGAACGAGACCCAGCAGGGCATTGAGTCTAGATCTCCATAGCTGGAAACAATCATGGATTTTCCTCATAGGTCAATGAGCATGGAAAATGGGTCAAACAAAACATACCATTATTCTTTTTAATATCTTGAGGTTGAGGGACTGAAAATTCCTTTAATTGTGAAACAGAGAAACTTAATATAGGCAAGACTGAGTAAAAGAAAAAACATACCTAAGAATGTATGTGTATATCGGATAAGTGAAAAAGAAGAAAACTGAAGAGCATATTAAACCAAATACACACAAAAGCTGGGTTTTTGGTAAATTATTCTTGCATAAACTGGGTCAAGAGATGGTTTTGCACCGATTATGAAGTTCACAACATTCTATTTTCCAAAATGAAGTCTTACAAGATGACACAAGCATATCAGAAACTCCAACTCCAAGAGACAAGGCTGATGTCTTTGCAGGCAAAGTTCAGGAACAGCTGAATCTGACCTAATAACACTGAAAAACATAGAACTTCTGAGTATCCAGTTGTGAAAGGTTTACCAATGCATAGACACTGGAGCTAATAAAAGTCTCTTGATAATTTGTTTTTTTTAATAACAAGCATTTCCAGAATACACAACATACCCATAAGGGTATTCTTAAGTCCCTGTTCTGATGTGCAAGTTTCTTTCCAGAGCCCAGATGTGGGACAGGCTGATGTAATAAGGCATCAGCCTGAGGCCTTAGCTTGAAAGGAAATATATGATATGGACAGTCTACTCTGCCAGACTCTACAAAGGGAATGTTCTTAATTCAGGACTGAAGGATTATC
Source organism: Scolopax mira (assembly GCA_004320125.1). Classification (NCBI taxonomy): domain Eukaryota; kingdom Metazoa; phylum Chordata; class Aves; order Charadriiformes; family Scolopacidae; genus Scolopax; species Scolopax mira. Next base: position 111,541 of record BJBW01010151.1, read on the forward strand.
CAATTCTAATAGCTAAAATAAAGTAATTAGAATTTTCTTGCCAACATATTTTCCCTATCATCAATTTTATCTAACATGAGAAAGAATGCAAATCTTTGGAGAAAAACATATGAGTCTGAGAATATTGGGACTGTTTGTTTATATTACTTTGTTGGAAGCTATTGGGATATATTTTGCCATTTTTTTTATTGCTTCAAGATGGGGAAGTATCATATGTTTTGTAAGCAGCAAGCTTCATGCACTTATTGAAAAGGCCTGTTTTCCTGACTCTTAGTAGTGTAGCAGGTTTCTAGAAAAATTTTCAAGAAATAATTAAATATAAGGCGAGAGAAATAGGGAAAAAATATGACATGGGTTTTTCAGAGGTAAAATACATAGCACTAGATCGATGTTTGATGGTCTGATGGTCTAATGGTCTAAACAAAGGCACTACTATAGATCTTATTTATCTGGACTGGATATCAGTTAATATGGGAAGGTTCTCTGATGAAAAATAGACTAATGAGGGGAACATAAAAAGAGTAGTGCTGAAGAGTTTACCAGGAAAGGTCTCCCAGGATTGGACTGAGGGCTGACCTTGAAACTTTTTTATTAATGATGTTGCCTCAAAGACAGTAGCAATAAGTTAATGATTTGCAAATGAAACAGAATCAGGAAGCATCTGATGTACAAGAGTGGTGGAAATGGGATGAAAAATAACATTGTACAGAGGTAATGTCAATTAAAGAAAGAGCAGATAAGAATTTATCCTGTAAACTGGATGAGCATAAGATGAAAATTATTTCAGAGAATAAGGACCTGGCAGTACTGACTAGCTGCAGAATGAAAACAGTTTTCAATTTATGCTATAGAGCAAGAGCAGGTGAGAAACAATCATGAACACAGATTCATTGCCCCAGGATCAGAGCTCCAAATAGAGCTGTTTTCTAATTTTACCATGAACATATAGTTGTCTTAATTCTGATAAATCTATCAGATATTCCCAATAGCCTGTTCCCTAATTTGTATAAACAGACCAATTGTTAAAACAGACTTTTCTGTTTCTAGCTGAGGAAAATGAACAAAATTGTTTAAAATCAAGCTGTCTTTCTGAACTTTGTTGTACATCATCATTCTTCATTGTAGGTTGTCTTATTGCTACTAGCATGGCAAAAGCCAAATGAAGACCACGTTTTTAAAAGTGTTACAGGTGCTTTGATAAAGTATGTAGCTATGTTTTATTATTTTAAAGTTATGCTACTGATATAACAAAGCAAATTGAATACATAAAAGGATAGATCTATGTTGCACCACTGTGATGAAATAAGGAAACTCAAAAAGCTTACACAATCTGTCAGAACAAAGTCCTTTCTGCAGACATTTGGGGAAAGACAGGAATGGGACAGGATGAAAAAGATCTTCCAAAACCAGCAACAAAACATGCAGGCAGTCATTAGCAATGGATGCTTTTCCATTGCTATTCCATTACATTCCATTATCATTTCATTATATTCTATTGCCATTCCATTACAAATAAGGAGGAGTGTCATTTTTTATGAGCACAGTTCTGAAAAAAAAATTCCAGTGATTGTAATAGAGTAAGGAAACATAGTTTTAAAGATGAATCTTCCTAAATTTCTGAAAGAAACTGTTACAAATTTCAGGACTACAAAGATGATTAGGGCCTCGAGCATCTCTCTTATGAGGAAAGGCTGAGGGACTTAGGCCTTTTTAGTCTGGAGAAGACTGAGGGGGGATCTGATCAACATGTATCTGATAAATACTTAAAGTTTAAGTGTCAAGAGGAAGTGGTTCATCTTCTTTCAGTGGTGCCCAGTGACAGGCAGAGGTAATAGGCACAAACTTGAATGTAAGAAGTTACATCTAAACATGAGGATGAACTTCTTTACTTCAAGGGTGGCAGAGCACTGGAATAGGCTACCCAGAGAGGTGGTGGAGTCTTCGTCTCTGCAAACAACCTACCTGGACACGTTTCTGTGCAACCGTCTCTTGGTCAACCTGCTTTGACAGGGGGCTTGGACTAGATGATCTCCAAAGGTCCCTTCTAAACCCATATCATTCTGGGATTCTGTGAAATATGTGTCTGCAAATAGATAGAAAGGGATTCAATATTATAGGTCTCTTATAGTCCTGTATTCTTGTATTTCTCATTAAAAGTATTTCAAATTCCAGTCTTTTGCCTCTGTTTAGACTTACTGGTGATAGGGTTTGATAAAAATAATAGAGATCAGAGATCATATTGAACAGGACCTCAGCAAACAGCATGGTGTGTACATAGATATATGCACAAGTTACAGTTTAGGGGCTATAAAGTGGCTTAAATAAAGTATCACTAAATAGGTACTAAAATGAACTTGATGAATCAGACGATACTCATTCTTTCACTATGGTATTTCTGGGCAAAAGAACTATTACTTATGATATAATATGTATTATATTTCTGCTATTCACATAGATAGCATGTTTAATGTCTTAAAGGTCATTTAGACATCAAATCCAGTAGCGTGTTTGTCTTGTTACTAAACTATGGGAAACCATTGGGAACATAAATATGTAATTATAGATAAAAGAGCTCTTAGGTCATCTTGTCCTACCCCAGACAATTATGACTCTTCCCTATAATATATATGCCTGAATCCTTTAGATGGGGTGATATTTTACATAATTTTGGTGATGTCTTCCATTACTTCCTTTAAAACATTATTCTTCTATCTATATTTTAAGTCAATGTGAAGTTTAAATAATATATTTTAAAGCAAACATATATGGTACAGTTAACTGATCTGCCAATACTGGAATGTTGGTATGACTCCTTTTATTTGTAAAGAATATTTCTGGGTGCCCAGACAAAATAATACTAAACTATAAACAACAGCAAAGAAAACACTAATTTATTTTGGAATAAATACTCTGAAGAACCTTGGTTTGTAAGCCAAATGCTCTGTAATCAAAAGCAACCAGGCAGTTCTAGAAAGCCACCCTACAGCTGCTCTGCATTTTTCTAAGCCTCAATGTATGTCTCAGCAGTTTATAACAAACTGACAGTCTACAATAAAAGACCAATTGCTACAACAGGAGACAGAAGGAAGAAGGATATCATTGTGCCTGGGGATGGCATGGAACGGATACTCTTGAAGCTATGCTAAGGCACATGGAGGACAGGGAGATGATTCGAAACAGCCATCATGACTTCACCAAGGGCAATTCCTATCTGACCAAGCTACTGGCCTTCTATGCTGAGGTGACTGCATCAGTAGACAAGGGAAGAGCTACGGAAATCTGTAAAGCCTCTGGCATGGTTTCCTGCAACATCTTCTTCTCTAAAATGGGGAGGTATGGATTTGATGGGTGGACTGTTCAGTGGATGAGGAATTGGTTGGATGGTTGCATTCAGAGAGTAATGGTCAATGGTCAATATCCAGACAGAGATCAGTGACAGGTAGTGTCCCTCAGGGTCGATAGTGGCCCCAGTACTGTTCAATATCTTCATCAATGATACTGACAATGGGATGGAGTGCAGCCAGGCAACACCAAACTGAACGGTGTGTTTGACACACCTGAGAGATGGGATGCCATCCAGAAGGACCTGGACAAGCTTGAGAAGTGGGCCAATATGAACCTCATGAAGTTCAACAAGGCCAAGTGCAAGGTCCTTCGCATGGGTCAGGGTAATCCCCAGTATCCATACAGGTTAGGGATGAAGGGATTGAGACCAGACCTGCTGAGGACTTGGGGTTTTAGGGAAGATTTAGACTAGTTATAAGGAAGAAATTTTTTACAAGGGTGGTGAAACACTGCAATAGTTTGCCCAAAGAGGTGGTAGATGCCCATCCCTGGAAATATTCAAGGTCAGGTTGGATAGAGTTCTGAGCAAACTGATTGAGTTCAAGGTGTTCTTGCTCACTGCAGGGGGGTTGGACTAGCTGACCTTCAAAGGTCCCTCCCAACCTAAACTATTCTATGAGCCTATGATTCTATATCCTCACTGTCCTAGGCCCTTGTAGTAAGGTAGAATAGATAAAATTCAGATGTCTTAAGAAGATCTCTTCCCATGCAACAAATAAGACAATGTCCACTTTCCTCTTTCAAAATTTTATGTGAACATTTCCACATAACTCTTCATATCTTCTTTGTTCTGTTCTGACATATATCACTCAAGTCCTCATTCTTTTAACATTTTTGCTCACTAAATTTAGTCACCTGGGTCTTCTTTACTACTCCCAGTATAACTCTGTTTAGCCTCAGATCAATATCATAGAATCATAGAACCATAGAGTCGTCTAGGTTGGAAGGGAACTTTAAGATCATCTAGTCCAACCATCAACCTGACTCCAATTAAAAAAAAACAAACCAAAAAACAACAACATAAACACCTTCCCTCCCCATTACTAAACTACGTCTCTAAGCACTATGTCAACCCGTCTTTTGAAAAACCTCCAGGGATGGTACATCAACCACTTCCCTGGGCATCCCATTCCAGTGCTTAATAACCCTTTCAGTGAAGACAGTTTTCCTAATATCCAACCTGAACCTCCCCTGGTGCAACCTGATGCCATTTCCTCTTGTCCTATTGCCTGAGACCAATTTTTTTTTTTTTCCTGCTTCTCTACAACCTCTTTTCAGGTCATTGTAGAGAGCAATATATGTATATATACACCTATATATGTACATGTGTTTCTCAGAGCTTCCTATAGAAGATTTTTCGTATGTTTCTCATACCTACACCCTCAGTTGGGTAGACCTGATTCTTACTGGTGAGGCTATATATTCTGGTCTTATGGTTTCTACCTTGTCCTTTGTCTGAACATTATCCTTATGTGTCTAAAGGACATGAACACAATCCCTCCTTGAATTCTGTTATATCTCTTTGCACTGGTTGTCTTCCTCTTAGGTGGTTTAGCCATCATCTGATGCTGCTTGCTTTAATTTCTAACCAACTTAAAATACATCATCACTCTGTTACCATTTTTGTTGTGCTCACACTATAATTATCTGTCACACAGATCCGTTTTCACAGATGTAATTTCCAGCTTCTTAAATTTATGCTTAACCTCATAACCTTTTCCTCTATCATCTCCCCAAGGTCCTTTGTTGCTTTCAGCTGCATTGCCAGTCCTCTGAGATTCCAAAATCCTATCATCTTCATTTCCTGCAAAAAATCTGATATTCCGCATACTGTTGGCATGGTTGCCATTTCTGGCATCTTAATTCTCACCAGAAACAAAGCAAAACAAAACATAGGTCTGTGTATTTGTCTCTACAGGTTCTTACTTCTGTATGCTGTTATGTTTGTTAACTTTCTGTTTCCTGCACTTTTACAGCTTTCTGCCTCAGGCAGGGGTTCTCTGTTGCAATTTTTTTGTTCGCAAATGCACATTAAGATTATTTTTTTAGCACGGTTCATTTTCCTAATCAAATTTAAAACACAGTTGCACAAAAAAGCACTGGCAAAAGAGGGAAAAAGCTGAAGGGGTTTTCCAGGATTATGGGATTTGAAGAGATTTTTCATCACCAGGAAAATTGCAACACTTTTCTAGAGTTTGCTTCCAGCACAAAACTGCCAGAAATTAGACTATCGCAGAAGCAAGAACCCACTGAGCTGTTCTTTGAAGGACAAGCATTCAAAAGACTGACTAAGCCAAGACTGATTTACTATGCAGGAGTAGGGCTTCCATTGTTGAGGTGGGGCTGAATTGCTTTTAAAGTTTAATTCTTACATTCACCAACTTTTGAAAATCTAATAGACCTGGCAAAACAAAGGTATCTTTGCTGGTCTTTGGGGAGATCATTTCTTGGTTATTCATATCACTCTCCAGAAAGGATATCTCATTATGTCTGAGGATGCCTGTAAGAGGCCCTGAGCTTTATTTGTCTAAGGATAAGATTTACCTGCTCTCATATATCTCATCTTCATGCCAACCATATGACTCCTTTGCTATTTCCTTGTTCATCTGAGAGGAACTTGAAATGACCAACTTAGGTTTTACTGTACAATCCATTTATTTGAAAATATGTTCCTTTTTCTTTTTTTCAGGGAAATGACAGACAGAAATTTATTAAAAAAAATAATTGCATTGTCTGAAAACTAAGGTTATAGTATCTAGTCAATGTTGTGAATGTCTGACATTCACTTACTTATTGCTTTTAAAGACACAGAGCATATGATCAAAGAGAAGTGGTAAATGTAGTTAAATCCATTTCACAGCCAGTCACAAGTGGTGTTCCCCAGGGCTCAGTATTGTACCTGGTTTTGTTTAATATGTTTATCAATGATCTGGATGAGGGGATCAACTGCACCCTCAGGAAGCCTACAGATGGTGCAAAGTTGGGAAGAAGTGTCTACCTGCTTGAGGGTAGGAAGACTCTACAGAGGAACCTGAAAAGGATGGATCAACAGGCTGAGGCCAATGGCATGAGGTTCAACAAGGTCAAGTGCTGTACTTGGGTCACAACAACTCCATGCAGCGATACAGGTTTGGGGAAGAGTGGCTGAAAAAGACCTGGGGTTGTTGTTTGACAGCCAGCTGAATATGAGCCAGCAGTGTGCCCAGGTAGCAAGCAGCATCTTGGCTTGTATTAGAAATAGTGTGGCCAGCAGGACTAGGGAAGTAATTGTCCCCCTGGTACTCATAAGGCTGCATTTTGAGTACTGTGTTCAGTTTTGTGCCCCTCACTACAGCAAGGATATTGAGGTGCTGGTGCATGTTCAGAGAAAGGCAACAAAGCTGGTGAATGGTCTAGAGCACACGTGTTATGAGGAGTGGCTGAGGAAGCTGAAGTTGTTTAGCCTGGAGAAAAAGAGGCTGAGGGAAGACCTTATCGCTCTCTACAGATACCTTAAAGGAGGCTGTAGTGAGGTGGGTGTCAGTCTCTTGTCCCAAGTAACAAGTAATAGGAGAAGAGAAAATGGCCTCAAGCTGCACCAGGGGAAGTTTAGGTTGGATATTAGGGAAACTGTCTTCACTGAAAGGATTATTAAGCATTGGAACAAACTGCCCAGGGAAGTGGTTGAGTTACCATCCCTGGAGGTATTTAAGATGTGTAGATGTAGTACTGAGTGACAAGGTTTAGTGGTAAATTGGCAGTTGGACTTGATGATCTTAAAGGTCTCTTCCAACCAAAACTATTCTATGACTCTTACACAATGTCTACAAATTGTCAATTCAGACTTGAAAAAAAACAACCAGTAGGCAGTTTTTTCACAAAGGATTACTTTCCAAACTCTGGAAATATTACATATCCTTAGCCAAATCACAATCAGTCTAGTTGTCTCCTTTTAACTTCCCCTGCCTCACTACCCACCACAGGTAACCCCCCTGCATGACTCTCAGGGTCTCTTTCTCTTTCACATCATTAAAACCATACCACCACAAGGGTAACATCGGTGTGTCCCTAATGTACTGTTCTTCTCTATTGTATTCCTTCATAAACAGTGAAATAGAAGTACAAACTTCATAATACTCTTTGAAATTAAAAGGGAGAGCGTTTATGTCCCAGATCTGTTTAATTTAAGCTTTCTGCTCAACCAGGAAAACATTGCCACTGTAGTCTGTGGATCTTCTCAACAAACATGATGCCTACAGACTAAGAGCATATTTCTCATTTATGCAAGGCTACCTTTATACACCTCTGGTAATTTTGCTGAACTTGTAAATCTCCTTGCTTTACCTTTTTTAATGCAAAGAATTTTATTTTTTTCCTAAAGCAATAAATCCAGTATATTTCAGGAATATACAAAGCAGTTCAGCATGATCTGGCTCATTCACATCACAATTACTTGGTAAATAAATAAATGTTAAGCCAGAATTGTTTGAAATTGTGCAGTTCACGGAACCATAGAATCATAGAATGGTTAGAGCTGGAAGAGACCTTAAAGATCATCTAGTTCCAGCCCCCCTGCCATGGGCAGGGACATCTCCCATTAGAGCAGGTTGCTCAAAGCCCCATCCAGCCTGGCCTTGAACACTTCCAGGGTTGGGGCATCCACATCTTCCCTGGGCAACCTGTTCCAGTACCTCACCACCCTCACTGTAAAGAATTTCTAATATCTAGTCTAAATCAATCACTCTTTTAGTTTAAAACCATTACTCCTCTTTTTATCACTACACTTCCTGATAGAGACTTCCTCTCTCTTTCCGCTACATCTCTCCTGTAGGCCCCTTTTAGGTACTGGAAGGCTGCTGTAAGGTCTCCCCAGAGCCTTCTCCAGGCTGAACAACCCCAGCCTGTCTGCATAGGAGAGGCACTTCAAACAGCTGTGCAGTATCAGCAGAGTAAATTTTTTTAGATCAGTATTGCAACAGAACATAACACCACATTGCAAAAAGCTCATGTTTCCCATAGTGACTAAAGACTACAGATGTTACATGTCTAAGAGTTTCACTTCAGTTCTACTGCATTATTGGTTATACGAACTCAAGGACAGCTAGACACACTTAACCATAGCATGGCTGACCAATGTTTTAAATACATGTTCCAATCCAAGAACATAAGCCATCAAAAGAAGTTATCTGGAGAAATACTCAAAATAAAAACCAAAGAGTTTTTTCGTTACAGAATGTAACTTTTAGCCACAGGACTTTTGAAATGCTAAAAGCTTACATGTTCAAGAAGTATATTAGTGGAAGAAAAAAATACCACATTTAATACAAACTATTCTTTTTTAAGGAGTCCTACTGCCAAAAACCACCTGAACGGGATAAAAAACAAGAGCCCAAATAAGACTACTGTAGGGAAGAAGCTGAAATCCAGAGATTTCAGGGGAATTGACTTTAAAAATTGTAACTAGCAAGAAGATTAAACAGCACATTCATAAACAACAACATCTGAACAGACAGACATACCAACGATAATAGTCAGTGTTTATTTTTTCACAATAACAACAGTAATTAAATCAGTCCAGGAGAAGAACTGTCACAGCACAAGCCAAATCTGTTAGAGGGCTCATGATCTGCAACAGAAGGGTTGCCAAACAGAGGGAAATTGATGGAAAAAGAGTTAGTTCTTAACACTCAGAGAAGTTGAAACTTACTCTCTTCTGTACAAAGCACAAAAATAATTGTATGCAATATAAACTGTACCTCAATATAAACTGTACCTTTATCTGTGTGCAATAAACATTTATTGTGTCAAATAAGGACTAGGTTCTTGAATAGTTTGCATTGTCTTTATCTAGCAAAGTCAACTTGTGTAAATAAGGACTGAGCAAGTAAACGTCTTGGTGTGAGTTGATACTGTGTGTTTTTACTAGTATAAAAAATTAAATTTTAATTTCCTAACAATTTCCAATTTCTCAATATGCTAAAATTTTACCTAAAAAAGTGCACTTAGTAAGAAGTAAATGAGAATACGAGTAAGTGAATGCCTGACCTTTTAGGATTTCAGGTGTGTGTAGGTTTAAATTATACATACGTAAATCCAGTGTAGTTTCTAATCCACTAATAAAAATAATAAAAATACATGGTTTTAGAGGCTGTCTTACCACAGTCCCCCTCTTTCATCACAGTCACAGTGTCTTCCCCAGCAGCAAGGTAGTATGGCTACACTGGGTGTAATTGGACTTGCTTGTCATCATCTGCCAGCCTGCTGAAAGAAAGTATTCCTCTCCCTTTTTCTGACACAGCCAGTCTTTGTAATCAACTCAAAACTGGATCAGTATTTAAGGAGAAGAACTTCCCACCTCCTGCAATGGAATGGCAAGTGTGTACTTAGCCAGTACACACCACACAATATTGGACGTCACTCACAGTGTAAAGTTAGCTAAGCTGCTGGGGATGTTCCAAACACAACATGAACAGTAAATGATTTCCCAGCACGTTTTGGTAAGAACTGAGTACACTGGCAGACCAATTTATAGAGTCTTGTATTGCAATTATTATGACTATAATTTCTAGTCTTTCAAAAAATGCTACTTGGGCACAGTTCTTAAACCCTACTAGCACCTTAGCTTTCACAGGAAAGTGAGTAGTTCAGTGAAAACTCTTCTTCAGAGTTAATGGTACCATTTAACACAGGGACAATGACATTTTTACAGAGACCTTAATCCAAACTAAGAATCAGTTTTGATATAAAAATATTGTTATTATACTACATGACTCCAAAAGTGCACCTCAGATTCTACTCCTTGAGTTGAAAATTACAAATGATTTGCAGCTAATTTTATGATAAAAATGAAGTACTATTAACATAAGTCATAGATGTTCTTTGTGGGCTGAAGGTCAAACACTGCTGTAAAGGTGTTTTAATAACTGAATTTCCCAGGAAGCCAAGAGACATTAGTTTTCCCAAGACAGATCCAAGCTGTAAAGTTCATTAAGACACAGCTCAGTAGGGATGTGTGTGTGCTGGCCCTGGCAAGCCTAGTTTGACCTGTTTCAGACCCTGGCAGAAGAGTCTCAAGCTGATACATAGGCTTCAGTGTTAATATAGTGCCAAATCCAAACTAATGCGAGATATGCAAGTCTAGCATTTCATCGTTCTTGCAATCATTCACCCTCAAACCATAAACTGTCTCAAGAAATTAAAATATAACTTTCATACCTCCAGTCATTGTGGTCTATGCATTACTAAAACGTGAATGTCTGACCAGCTCCACATCATGATTAATGAGCTTCTTAAGCACCTTATATCTCAGAGGAAACCAGATGGAAATGTCCTGCTCTCCTCTTCCATTCTCTCTGACTTGGTGAAAGCCAGCAAGCAAAGTGTCCTGCTCCCCAATCATCTGAAATGTGGGCCTCTTGGGAAAAAACTATCACAAGAAGTTATAAAACAAAGCAGCCTTCAGCACATCACAACCACATTTAAGAAAAAAAAAAAAAGAACACACAGAGACTAAAATGAATGTCATATATTATTAAATGCAGTATATTAATTGCTAGAAATAATATAACAACTGAAAGTAATTTAGAGCAATTCTGAGAATGAAGCAGACCTTGAAAGATATCAAACATCCACAGATAAAAATTTTATAACTACAAGGATGTGAAGCAACAGAGTTGCAAGCACAGTTTCCACACAGGAATCACAAGACATTACTTTTTTCCACAGTCTAAAAAGAGCAATTTCCATATTAGAACTGAGACCAACAAAACAGAACCTAACAAACAGTTTGAGTCCTTTCAGACAGCACATGATGTGTTCAATCCTGTAAAGATAAGTACTGAAGGCACAGTTAGTTGTACTAATTGGTTTATAATTACAAGGAAGATGCCTGCTGGGTGCACACAATGTGAAAACCATGGGTCAGCACTTACAGAATGTTTCAGGAGTGGCCATGGGTGCTCATGTTCCATGTAGTGAATTTCTAAAATGGGATTAGCTTCAGGCATATTGCTTAGTCCGCTAAGTACTACCTCAGTAGTAGTACTGAGTGGGTTTAAAGGCAGTATGCAGCCAAAGGATGGAAGGTATGAGTGGAATATAGTGTTTGTTGCATGAGATAGGATTGGAAATCTGGGATAGTGTTCACATTGTTCAGTTTTAAGGGCCAAAATTGGGGTTTAGTCTCCCTAGGTTCTGTATGGTCAATAAGAAATCTCAGATACACAGTTATGTTATGTTATGTTATGCCTCATGGAAAAATCTCCTTCACATATACAATACCAGGAGCTTCTAGACTCTAGCTTTCTATGTCTAGGCTAAAGTTAGGTAGTGTAATCATTAAGGTGACATTTTGAAAAAAGTGTTTGGCCTATGGTTCATACCAGAAAAAATGTCATCTCCTAAGTGGATGCAGCAGCCTAGACATCCTGGAGTGCAGTCCTGGGATGAAGGGAGTATGGAATAGGAGAGGGGGAGAATGTCATAATCCTAAACCTGAGGTGATGGCTACTGCAATACTGCATCTTCTCTGAGAGCTACAGTTCAAGAAGAATGTTGACAGGCAAAATTTTGGAGAAGTGCCATAAGAATGATTAAAATACTGAATAATGTTTCTTCCAGGGAAAGAATAAATGACTGAGTCACATGCCTTCTGTTCAAGGATTCCAGAAACTCTATTTATATATCTTGCCATAAAAAAAAAAAAAATAATAATTAGGAATTGGTTTGATAGCAGCCTATAAATAAGCACATCCATGGAAACAAAATTTCAGCAATGATCTGGATCTTCAACCTAGCAGACAAAGACATACATCAAGATCCAATAGTTGGAAGCTGATGTGTGACTAATTCAGGCAAGAAATAAGGCACAAGTTTTTAACAGTGAAAGAATTTTTCACTGGAACAAATTACCTCAGCTTGCAATAGATATCTCTCTCTGTCACAGTTTCAAAATAAAGATTGAGTTTTGAATGAGTGAGTGGGGAGATAGAAAGAGAGAATGTGAAGAGAGAGGCAGACATGCTTTAATTTAAGCACCATTTAATTTAGGGAAGCATTATGTTGTGTTATAAAGGAGATCAAACAAGATGTCAAATACTCCCTTGTAACTCTGAGATCTGTGGCTTTATGCAGTATATTTATTGTGAATTACTACTACTATTATTAGATTTTTTTAATAAGTCCATGTAAAATAATGATTGACAAGCAGGTACCTTTGGCATGAAAATAGAACTTGGACGTGTCTTGGAAAATCTTGGATGTAACTAAAAGGTTATCAAAATTTGAGATGGGCAGACTACACATTTTACTACTGCAAAATCAGGCACAACCTGATTTTTAAAAGGCAGCAAAAACATCACAGTCTCTTCCATGGAGGGGCTTAGACATTGGCAACTATTTATAAGCATTTTCACTCTTGCCACATTAGAGCTGTCAGAGATTTCTGTTTCATATACTCTAAATTTCCCCTGTATTTCACACCTCACTAAGCTACTGGTTATGACAGAAAATTGTCAGAAGTCACAGACTTCTGTGACACAGAAGACACAGAAAAGTCACAGAAAGCAATGGCCCTTCTGTTTAAATGGAATGCAGCAGCTATCTGTATGGATGCACGTATGCAATCTCAGAGTGGTTTAAGCATGGCCCAGTATGGCACTGCACACAGGGAACTGCGCTTGCCCTGCCACCGCTTGCTGTGTTGGCACAGGTGGCTGTGGTGGTGTGTGCTCCTTCATACCACTGCCATTCTGCTCTGGTGAGAACACATTTGGTTTATCTCCTAAAACATTCTTCATGCCTTGCTGATTGCAGCTGAATTAGCCTGCTCCTGGCCAAAATTCAGTGGTGCCTGCTCTGGTGTTGGTTCCTTGCCACTGAGCTCAGAGCCACCTGACAGCCAACCCAGATCCTGCTCAGCTTCCAGGGCAGCAATCTCCTTTCCTTCTGGGGTATCCTTCTGGGATGCAAGAACAATCAACATTCAGGTCACCCTCACTGCCAGGCATCACTGCTTTTGCAGTTTAACTTTGCCTGAATTTTCTTGCAAAATAGCTATACTGCAGGCAAGTTCTTTCACCAGATGTTTGACAACCTCTGTATGGTTACTGCTAACCCTGCTGCCCTGAAAATCAAGTGTGAGGAGAATCATGGCATTTTCTCATTACTTCTTATTTTCTTACCTAATTATAATGTGCCCCTTTCAAACCACAACCTCATATTCCACTGCATGAGAGCCTCATATACAGAATCCATGGCATGCACCCCCTATAGCACTATTACTAAGAACATTTTGGTCATACACAAAACATGCTTTGAAGCAAGGAGCACCATTCGGTTTAAGTGTTCATGGCTGTACTATAAGAAAAGGCTAACTGCTTCAAAAAAAAGGGAAAGGTAACATAGAAAAGCCCTGGCACATTTATTCTCCCTTTTTACTGTATTAAAGTAGGAAAATTATACCTTTTGTTTATTTGTTTGTTTTCCCAAGTCTACTACAAGAAACTTTATATTCTGGAGCATGATGTATTTCAGAGCTAAAAATACTAGGTTTATCCAGTGGATATCTAGATTCCCAGCTTTGCAGCAAGACATACCAATGTTTATCCCAGGCAAATTGCAAAGTACTAGTGGTTAAAACCAAAAAAGTAATCTCAATCATGCTAAGGCATGAGGGAGGACCTCATTGCCGTCTACAACTACCTGAAAGGAGGTTGTAGACAGGTCGGGGTTGGCCTCTTCTCCCAAAGAATTAATGACAGGACCAGAGGAAATGGTCTGAAGTTGTGGCAGAGGAGGTTTAGATTAGATAATAGGAAGAATTACTTTACTGAGAGAGTGATCAGGCACTGGAACAGCCTGCCAAGGGAGGTGGTGGAGTCACCATCCCTGGAGGTATTTAAGAAATGTGTAGACATGACACTTCAGGACATGCTCTAATGCCCGAGATGGTTGTTTTTTGTCTGTCTGTGGGTGGGTGTGGTGTGGGTGTGTGTTGGTTTGTGGTTGTTTGTGGGGGTTTTTTTGTGTGTGGTTGGACTCAATGATCTCAAGGGTCCCTTCCAACTATGAATATTCTGTGATTTTGTTGGAAAAAAAAAAGGAAAGAAAAAAATAAAAACAAACAACAACAACAACAACAACAAAAAACACAAAAAAGAAAGGAAAAAGAAGATAAAAGAGCCAGAATTTAGAGGGAGAAGGATACTGGAAAATAAAACCAACACAAGTTTAGAACCCTACGGTGTGTTCTGAAATATCTCTAAAACAGAGTCTAATGTAAACATATGATAGGCCATGTTGTGAAAAGGTTTTATTGTATTCATAATATGGTGCTGCTGAGCATATTGTTGGCACTATATAAATAATAAAGTGATAACAAAACACACTCATAACTTCACCACATGTGAGCAATGTAGCCAGTACAATTTAATGCCAACAAAACCTTTATATCTCCACATGTCATCATGTATTCTTTCTGCATATTATGTCAACATTTTTAAATAACTACTAAAACATTTGTCAGATCAGTATACACTGGATTTTTTAAAATCACTGACATCTGGAAAATTTAAGTTCCTAAGAAAAGAAATTTTAAAAGTCAGAAGGAACTTGATTATTGAAAAGTCAGGCTGGAAAAGGATAAGCAGAAATCACAGTGTGTCAGTGGAAAGTAAAATTATTTCATTTGGTTTAATGTGAAAAACACAGAGAAAGCACTTAGGTTTCTTAAAACTCTGTGATCACATTAAAAAAAATTGCAAACAGTAAGCAAAGAACAAAAACCACATGATTTTGATTTTGTAAATTGTACAATGACTCAGTTAAATATTTTTCATTAGGGTTTTAACAGCTTCTGTTTCTCGCTTGCTTTCCCTCATCTTTGCTATGTTCTTGCCTTCCAGGAAAGAGCTGAGGTATTTTAGTCCATCCAAACCCATGAACTCTTAAAAAATGAAAACTGTTCACTTTTTATATCTTTTTCTGAGCACTTATATTATTGTTTCAGGTTTTAGATTTCAGGCTTTTCTGTCTGAAGCAGATACTTTTCGTGGTCTGGGTTAGGTTGATGAAATGGTTTCTTTTCTTCAGGGTTTGACAACTAAAAGCATTACTGCATATGATGGCACACTCTCCACTCTCTAAATATATCTTAAAAGAGGGTAGCATGATGGATTGCTAACAAAGCTGCAGCACGAGCTCCCTTGATTTCAATTCTAGGCAGTTTCATTAAAAGGAAAACGCACAGCCATGGTCTACATTAAATACGTCACTGTGAAAACAGATCAGCTGCTTGATTAATCTTATTCTGAAGGAAGAAAAAAAGATAATTTAAATGTGTTACAGAGGTTGAAGTGTAACAATACAACAATTCAGATAAAATCCTCCAAAACTTTATTCAAGGGTATTAAACTAGATAGGATTATACTTTCATTATGTCTTGAACCATGGCTCTGACAGTTAATTTTGTTGCTTAGGTGGAGATAAAACGTCTCATAAAGCAACTATTTTCCTTCAGGCTGATATGGCATACTCCTTTTTTACACATGACTATGCATTCTAGGTCTTTCAAAGCATCTTTGCCACCCAAGTGTTGTACTTTTGGGCAAAATTATTACATAGTTCTTTCAGCAAAGAATTAATATTTATTCTCCATTAGATGTATACTGCTCTAACATCACTGCTTCCCAAATACCCACCCCTGTTAAAAATTCGTAGCCCACTATCAGTTACTGATCTGGTAAGCAAAATAAATTTGCGCTTCTTCAACTGGCAGCTGACATTTTATGATGAACAGCTTGATTTTTCACATAAAGTACTCTCCCCTGGGGTACCCAATGATGATTTTTATAAGAAATCTTACAGAAAATTAGGATATGAGGGCTCTTCCTACATTAATAAATTAAACAGAGATAGGGACTATTACTGTGAAGTGAAACAAAATCTTCTGATCCATTAATGTTAGGACAGGCCCCAGCATGTTTTTGACCTGGTTTTAATCCCGAATCCATAGGCATGGTGTGGGGATAAGCATCGGCAGGGACCTAGTACCCAGTTTGAATGTAGCTGCCCAGTTTTGGATTTGGAAAGTTTTGCTGTAAGGATATGGCCAGACTGGCCAAAGAATATTTCTGGCTACTATTCAGTTTACTAGCATGGATGTAATCACTGAGACAGGTTTTTAAATACGTGTAATGGCTAGTGATGCAATCGTCTGAGTATTCCAAAGTGATAACAGTACCACAGTAGTGTAGTACTACACTACATAGAAATCAATGCTAAATAGATAGCTAATTCCAGCAGCCCAGGAACCATGTACTTAGCTTTAAGTATATTCTTAAATCTCATGACTGGTTTAAATATGTGCATAGACTCTATGCTGTCAGGTCCTTGTATGTTAAGTCATAGATCAGAGGTGCGCAAATTACTTAACTAGATTCTTTCAATATATTAGGTGGCAAAACCCAGTAAGTTTTGTGACAAATGCCAAAATTTCATGTACTCCATTCATATAGTGCATTCTCTGAGTCTAATTAATTCACAGTTAGCGAGTTAATTACCAAAGAGGTACAGGTGATCCAGCAATCTTCTGTCAATGGGACATACATAGAAATATTTAATAAATATGTTATACTGTTAGACATGAACGATTGTTTCTTGTTCATTATCTTACCAGCCAGAAGATTTTCTTTTATTTGTTTCTCATGTCCTGCCGTAATACCAAAGTGTACAACTTTGTGTTCAAGAAAAAAAAAACATTTTTGATACAAGAAATGTTTATATGATTCTGGAGCTGACAAAGATTAGGAGAGGAGTAGAGGACTTACAGAAGAGAAACGGAGCTAGTCATTGTTTGTGACACTGACGAGCCATTTTACTTGCAGCTATAACATGTACTGCAAAAATTTGTGTATTATCAGTATCTTGTCTAATTGGGTTTTTTTATTGCATGTTTATGCAGCAGTGTGGCTTAAAGAACATGAATGAGTTTAGGCAGCATAAAATTTCCTTAAATATCTCCAATAAAGTTGCTAACTTTTATTTTATGCATATGGATCTGGGAACAAGAATGCATTAGTTATTATTGTACTATGTTGCAGGATTTTGTTATCTATCAGGATAATGAGCAACAGAAGTTTTCTGCTAGGCAATTAAGTTATTTTACACTGGCTATGAGTTAATTATTCATTTTTATGTTAAATTATTTAATTAGTGTCAACAGAAAATTAAAAACGAACTTTTTTCCACTGGAAAAAGCCTTGATCTGAGGGGAAAGAGGCATTTTCTAAGATGTCTCTAGAAATGAACTTTAGGCCAAAAGTCTTATTTCCTGCACGAGGTATAAATTAGCAGATGATTTCTAAAATGTAGGTAATACAGCTTTACTCTAGAAGACTTTACACAGAAATTTCTTATGCTTGTTATGTGTATTTCCCTTTTTACTGATGGTACGATAAAGGAGACAATTGTTGTAGTCAAGTTAATGAAACAGCTTTTTTTTTATGTTGGAAAAGCTCTTTCTTAGCTTTTACTCTGGGTAGAGGCTTGGTTAGGACCTAGTACTAATGTTAGGAAAAGTTGATTTGGATTTTGAAGAAAAGACAAGTTAAGCTTTGTCTGTTTTCCATTCTCTTCTCCTTCAGTCTATAATTGCCTCCTCTTCAGATGTGCTTCTATTTACCCCACCTCCAAATAATTCACTTCATTTGTTTCCCTGTATTTTTCCCTGTATGCCCTGTATTACTGAACAGAATACTTACATGGCCTTTTCTTGCAGATGTTTCTTTACAGCTCCTCAGAAGCTACAACCTTCAGTGATCATCCTCAGGAGCTGACATGTCACTCAAACAAATCGCCCTTGTTTGGGTGGCACGCAGTGTAACCAAGTGTTCCTGAGCAGTGTGTCTACAATCAATGTTAGATCATAAAATTGGCTTTTCCCAGGATGCAGTATGCTTTTGAAAACAGCCAGCCCTGCAGACCCAGACATAGATTAGGTGCACATTTTGAGCCTACTGTGGAAAAAAAATGACCCTGCGCTATCTTTATATATATGTGTGTGTGTGTATAATGTGCATGTAATTATTTTTTTTATTTAGATATAGATTACACACATAAGACTGAAAGAAGTGTACCCTGGCAAAAACACTAGGGGTCCTTCTTAGCAATGAAGCATGTTGAAAAGAACAGAGCCAATTTCTGAGACAAATTTAGCTTTTACTGGAAATGCCTTCTCTTGAGAAGGGGGAAGGAATGGAAAAAAGGGGAAAAAAAAAGATAATTTATGGTTTGCTGTTTAAAACCTTCCTGGACCAACTTCACTTTTGCACTTTTTGTCACCTCTCAGCTCTGAAATGGAGACTGGCCTAAGCAGTGCTAAGGCTCATCTATCCTCTCTTGAACTTCCCTGCCTGAATTTGCAGGCATCAGCACAAAATAACCCAAATACGGCTTGAACCTGGACCTCTGAGGGGGGTGGGGCCCTGCCAAGACTGAACTCAGTGCTCAAGCTTCAATAGCCCTGTAAGAATGTGGTCGAAAAAGGGAAGGGAGATGCATTCCTAATGCATGCAGTTTGAAATATATACTTCAAGACTTAAATGAATAGGTTTTTAGTTACAGTGTGGTACAGAGAAGAGTAGATGTGGAACAACTGCTTACACAGACATAAACCAGTCTCTCATTCTCTCACACTCTCTGGGTCCCTTAGGATGTGGTTGGGCAGATGGATACACGCATATGCTGAGGAATCCTCAACAAAAGAGCCTAGGAAGACAGACAGAGAAAAGATCTTATATAACGGAAATGTAATTAAATCCTCTAGTAATGAGGCCAAGAGCTTGTCATTGCACATTTGCCGGGCATGTTATTTACACTAATTGCATGTTTGCTGCTTTAAAAATATTTTTCAGGGACATCTTTCTATCTTTATTCTTTCAAGCATTAGTAGACCCATCATTTTTATATAAAACTAGCTGGAAGAAGATTTTTGAAGGCTTTTAATTCATTTTAAATGCAGTAAATCTCATTAAGTTTGCAGCAGATTGTTTTCAAAGAAAGCACTTGGCAGTAGATGATGCTGTGACAATTTTTTCCAGTTCCTTTACCATTACACTGTGTATGCTGTTATCTTGTGTTTGCCATAAATCTTCATGACAAAGGAAACAAGTGGCTCAGAAATGTAATACTGCATAAAGTTTTTGTGGTCTCTACAGCATACCTGAACCTATGCAGTGAAATGATACTATAGTATAGTAGACTATAAGTTACAAAGCCAGCATTTTTTAAGAGTTCTTGAGGTAAATTAGATGCTTGTCATTTTCTCACTGGATTTCAACAAGAGTTGTCTCAAGTCTCCTTGACATATTCATTTTTTTTCATTTCTGTGACTCTGACATAGTCATAGATTAATAGTGAATGAAAGACACCTGAACCTGCTTCACTATGTTGTGATGTCAAAAACTTGTGTTTATTACACATCTCTATTTCTACTTAGAGATGTTGTTCATGGGGAAAAAGAAAACTGAAATTGATAAATTTGGCCTTTGCCTGGGAATTATAAACATCTGACTGCCCAGATTATATCACACATGCAGAGCATCTATGTTTATAGGACATCTCAAGCCAGCCATATATGTGCTATGTGTGCATATATTTTATTACATATATGCAGCTTTTTTAACAAACCTGCACTCTATACATCTTCTCAGTGGATGCACACAGGCTCTGTGCATCCTTGGTACATCAAATGTGTAATCAGTAAGTGTGCAGAATAATTGCATGTATCTAGGCTGTATGAGAATCATTGAGCACACAAACAGACAAGTCTGCAACTACAGCAGACGTATGCATATCTGCTGCACTGGACGCTGAGGCTACATCTATGCTAACAATTAAATATGATTCTTTGGCATTGACACAACTGCTATAGAGTAGCCTACATCCATATTATTAAACTGTATTATCCTCCCAAATAGATCAGCGACATCCAAACTAATTGGTAGGAACAGTTCGCAGCCAATTCATGGCCAAGTCCTGAACTGTGCCTGGAAGTTGCTGGGAGACCATTAATAACACTGAGTCAAATCCATAACAAGGATTGTTATGATAGTTTACCAGTACAGATTAATGAGTTCCCATGTCCATATCTGTGTCTTAGCTCTTTTACATTTATGGTGCAGCCTAAATGTACTAAATGGTGCATATGCACATATTTCTGCCCTGGAAATCTCTAGAAATAATCTAACAGTTAGTAAAGGTGAATTAACATAGCAATAGCAAACCCTAATAATCTCTAAAATCACAAGGCAGGGCAGTAGCTAAACTAAGAATTACCAGCTGCAGAACTCAGGTCCCCAGTCTCCTTTTAAAACCAGCAGATCACACAACTCTTCACTTCTCCCTGCCTATACAGGTGAATGTGAAAATCATCAAGATTAATTTCCACTTCATGTTATTCAGAGGTACAGTAATTAAATAGACTAGGTTACTATGTTTAATAGTGTGCCTGAACATAAAAGTAGATTTTTAAATGTCTTTCACATAAAAAAAAATGTACAGAAAACCAATGGCAATTCAGAAAAATATTCCTCGGTGTCCTTCAATTCAGCCTCAAAAAAGTTGCAATGGGCTATAACAGAGCGAATGACACATAGTTAAACACTTTAATTTGGTAAGAGGATTAAGACACTAAACTTGCCCGTCCAAAAGTATTGCTTGGAAACAGAACTACAGGTAGATGAGTGTTTTAGAACTGAACAGTTCAGTTTAGAACAACAACAGTTCAGTTTCAACTTCAGGTACATTTCAAATTCAAGTGAAAAACTTGAATTTGACTTGGACTGAAAATGTCCAAGTAGATTTTGCCGACTCAGATGTACACATATAAACTGCTACCAACTACAAGAAACATTGTGAAGTATAGGCATGTCTATAAAACTGAGGTTCTCCAGAGGTCCACAAGAACTGTTTACAAAATGGCTTGAAATCAATAACATTTATGTTGAAGATCCACTTACTTGTTAATATTTATTTATTTAACCTGTTGATTATTTGTTTTTCTGCCGCTCCATTTACCTGTTGATTTTTTTAGTTAGTGGGCCATCGCTGAATACACTTGACCAGTGAACTAATATGCATACCGCAGCCAAAATATAGAGGTGCTCAAGTGGACATCAGCGACAGCATGGGCTGTCTCTTTCTTATGGACCTGCCCTAGACAGTGTTGTGACTGCTGAAAAAAGATGGAGATTAGCACTTTCAGAGCAGTTTAAAGAACCCTGTGAGGAACCAGGCTTTATCAGCCTTGCTGCTCACAGAACAACATCTAAAGGTATTTTGCTTGCTACACAAAGTTATTCTCAAGCAGCTGGCAAGCCACACATCTGACAGTGGGACAAACCTGTTGTCGGCAGTTGCTGCTAGAGTACATTTACCACAACTAGCTGAGACCCAGGCTGGAAGTTCATGGGGAACAACAAGCCTTTGGGCCTGAGGCAGCCATGGCCTTGGTGTGGGATTTAGTCTGACAGAAACGTCCCCAATCTGCCTCCCTCAGGCAAGAAGCAGCATCAGGCACAACCACTTTGACATCAGACCCTGGCCTGAGAATAGTGTCAAGACCTGGCAGGAGGCACAGTTGTCCTAGAATCTGTATAGGGAGACTCAGCCTATGAACAATATGCTGCATGGGAGCCAAGTCTTTGCCTTGCCCAAACAGGGCTGTTTCAATGTTCTTCTTCTATGTAGCACAGAGCAGGACGTAGCAGGACAGGATATAACTTAATCTGGAAGGTTTTGGGACTGTATTCACCATCATAAGACACCATTTGTCAAATGAGTCAACATCCGGAGTTATCACTGAGGCCCTGAAGAAACTTTAGCATTAAAAAGATTTATGCCAGAGAACATATGATTTGATTTACAATACACTGTTTTATCTGATAAAAATAAGTGCAGAGCCATTGCCAAGAAAAGAACAACAAGGAGCAAAACCAATGCAACAACATGGTTTCATTTAGTTCACCTTTAAGAATTTTGCTAAATATCTTGAAAGAATTCCCACATATACTTAATCTGAGCATGTAAAATCCTCCTTTGTCATCACCAGAGAGCCTTCACAAGATTGACCCAGGGTTTCTTAGAGTGCTTTTCTCTCCATGGAATGTCAAGTTTTCAAGTACTTCTAACTTGTAGAAGTACTGAAGAGCTGAGAGAGCCAACTCTCTCAGCTCTTCAGTAAACACTCCCCGACTGTGGGGCAGCTGGGCAGTCAGACCCTGTGCCTACCTTCCCCAAAAAGCTGCTGCACGCACACTCAGAGATGCAGTTTTTGTTCAAACACACAGAGTTTATTGACAACTTTGTACACAGGAGAGCTCCTGGAAGGAATGGACTCCCTTGAAGGTGCGGGGCATCTGAGGGGACACGGACATGGCTCTGTCCATGGAGACCTCTTTCAGACTCCACAGAAGAGCAGTCTTGTGAGCCGATCTTGCAGTTTCTCCAACTCACACAGTGCCTTGGCGTGGGCCGCTGGGTCCTGCACCAGGGACTGGAAGAGGTTGAGTGGCGGAGCTTCCTGGAAGGCTGGGGGCAAGACGATTTCCTCGGGCATGTTCTCATTGGCAAAGAAGAAGTGGTCAAGGCGTTTCTCCTCCAAGGAGCTACGTAGGTACCACAGGATATCCTGCAGCCGCAAGACGAATTCCTTCTTGCTCCAGCTTGCCAGGGGCAGGGTGTTGAGGAGGTGCATCACAATGGTCTTCAAGGTATAGGTGGAGAAACCCGTGCCCACCAGGATACC